>JAOVVB010233681.1:0-10104 GCA_028570985.1 Heterobranchus longifilis
CACACACACACACACACACACACACACACACACACACACACACACACGCTCAGACTGAAACCCTTGGAGAGAGTCTGTTGGCAGCGAGTCAGAGCAGTGTTGCCAAACCTCCTCCCAGTTTTAACTTCTTAATGGGAATATGACAGCCAATCTACCTGAATTAATAAACCTCCTAAATATCAATAAACCCCTGAAAACAAGCTGTGGTGCTGTGTGGAAATTTAACATAATTAATTGGAAACTGTCGGTTCTACCGCCACACTGTACAATAAGTGCCACAGTAGTTTTACTGTCAACGTTAACGTTGTCTTCAAATAAACTCTAACCATACATTTAGTGATGGGTCTGACCAAATGTTTTTAATGTGTAATTACTTTGTTGTGTTCAAGTACTGGCAAAATGGTCAGACATTCAAGCTTTCCACAGCATTCCATTTACCAAATATTTTCTCTGACAATGAAACCATTAAGGCAGAGTAAACAGAGTCGAAAAATTTCGATTTGTGCAGGATGAAAATTTTCAACTCGAGCGAGAACTTTGCTTGTGCTGCAAAAGCCTATCAGCGTTAAGATTCACATGGCATAGCCCTGATCGATCCGAACTCCACTTTAAAAAAAAAAAGCATTTTAAAAGTTGTTTGTTGTCTTGCGGGCAGACCTGGCCGGACCAAACGGAGAAAAAAAAGATACATTTTTGCATTTTAGTTCTGTTTAGTTCAGTTTCACACTGACTTTTTACAAACAAGAGGAGTAAACATGTTATACAGACTGACAGGAGACAGTTTTGCATCATCAGGACCCTGACGGGGGGACGGCAGAAGTTTTATGCAGAACTGATTATAAGCATTATTATTAGGCTGTTTTTTTTTCTCTCAGCGCCAGCGTCTTTTTTCAATTGTTCCTGATGAGGAGGGAGCGGATGCGCCCGCAGAGAGAAAAAAAAAAAAACACTACACACAGCATCTTTTTCACAGCACTCGGACTGTTTTGACTGCAAATCAACACAAACAAAGTTAGAGACATGATTCTGGGCTTATCACTGTGGGATCGCTGCCTGTCACACAAGGGAACAGACAAAAGACATGGAGTGGGATACAAGACGTGAATATAGGTTACTATGGTTACCAAAACAAACGCGGCCCTTATAGATCAATAATACGATCGCTTCCTGAATATATGTCACGATCAGCAGATGGATTTATTAGTAATTCAGTGTTTGAAACGTGTTAAAATCACATATGTATCATAAAATCTTAGCTTTCACACCACCACAAATGAACCGGACTATCCGATGAAACGCTCCAGAGTTCGTTTAAAACAGCTCAGGTGTGAAAGCGACCTGAGACTTCCACAACAGGTACAAAACAGCAACAGTGGTTATTTCAACCATGGTTGATGACGAAGAGAAATGGCACAAAGAAACGCTGGTATCTACACCAGCATGTCTCGAGCGAGTAAACATGATAAACATGAATCCATACTCACAAAAGATCCCATGGTCAAACATGCGCCAGTAATGCGAGGTGAAAATAGACTTCACGTTTGGTGTGAGCACAGCACAAGGCTGAAACTTTGCAAGCTAAACAATTGTTGAGTTTTGCGCTCTACAGTTTCAAGCGAGAGGACATTTTCTACCGTGGAGTCTCTTCTGAAGCTTTCTTGAATAGAGGATGATAATCTTAAGGATGGAAGTAGGCTGTGCATTGGCCTTGGGCCTGAGCTCTGTAGAATCACTTGAATAGCTTCAAACACAGACATGTACTTTCATGTGGGAGGAATAAAGGCAACTGTGTACAGGTGGCGTATCGTCCATCTTCAATTTAGTGCCAAGACCTTGAAATCCATTGTAAACAGCTATGTTATTAACTTTGTATGTGACACATGAACACAAATACAAAATTGATAGTCATACCAAGGACATTAAAGCTATTATGACAGGATAGGAAAAGTAAACGCCTGTATGGGCATGTATTTATAGTGTTATATCATCAGCACAAAGCATTATATACCAATATGGTTGCAAATGTTAGCACACCAACAACTGTAATGCAGGGGGAAATGTTATCTGCCTCCAATCACATTTTAGAAGCTGATCCAGGCAGCTGAACCAGGATTACAAATCCTGCTCTCTAACATTAGTCTCTGTGCCTCGGATGGTCCCGTTTCCCGGGTTGGGAAGTCATTCTTCTGACTTTGGTGCGTTCATGAACTTTAAGTGGGAATGTGGAAACATGGATGCTACAAAGAAGATGTGTTGTGTTTAATTGCTCAGAGCGTTTAAACAACACGTTGACAGCTGTTTCCAGGATTTGTGTGACAACAATTATTTTGCTGTTAATTTTCCTTTCCTTTTTCTTTGTTAACATTGCAATTGGTTTTCCTGAGTAGAGGCCTCGTATAGGCCCTTCTGGGTCTCTTGTCTCGACCCTGCACCTTTCTTTGTTGACTGTAATTGATCTCATGTGCTTTTAACTGTGCTAAATAAAAAATAACCAAAATAACAAATAAAGAGCAAAGGCAACAGATCAGGTGAGCCATGAAATATGATCATTTTTTCTGATTATTCCAACACCACATGAAAGCAGCACAAATGCCCTTTTGCAATGTTGACGAAAGTGAAAAATAATTCATGCATCTACCCCGTGATTGGGATCCGCTCCCAAATTTAATTGGTTCTTCCTTGGCCCGTGCTTCCACCAAGTTTCATGAAAATTGGGCCAGTAGTAATCCTGCTTCCAAACAGACAGACTGAACTGAAAACATAACCTCCTTGGCAGAGATAATTAGTACATTCTTCAGTAGTTTCTCCTTCAATGTGCCTTGTAGTGCTGAAACGGGTCAAAGAGACGACCTGATTGGCTTAGCTCTCCAGCGAGAGGTGGTGTGTTGTTCAGCTAGGTAAGAAAAGGTTGTGTGTTTGTGCTCGTGAAGGAAAAAAAAAGATGGCAAAGACCAATGACGAGACAGAGAGAGGCGCTTCAGAGTTGTGTGATTTTGTGTGTACTGTTACGGTTATTTAGAAATGCATGTGTGAGCCTGGATATACAAGTAGCGTCGAAGCACTGCTACTTTGCTAAACGAGAAGCTCCTTGTGTGAAGCCTGTATCTGAATAAAGTAAAAACTGTATTCAAATGTAAGGGTCCACTAGCTCTTGATGGAAACTCTGAATAACAGCAATAAAAAAGAGAAGTAGAAAAAGAGAGAGATGCACTGGAGTGCTTCTGAGAAATCCTGGTGTGTTTAACTCAACCTGAATCTCCTCACAGCAGGATCTCTCAACCAGGGGCGGAGGAAAGATGTGATCAGCAGCCAGGCTGGATCTCAATAATTCAGGCTGGTCTGCTCCTCACCTCATCCTGCTTCACACAAGCCAGCGCACTTCCAAATGCTCAGCTTCGGCTCGTGTACTGTACCATCACCAGACAAGGTGACACACTGTACATCCAGTTAGCCTTTACACTGTGCGCATGAACAACCACAGACACAGGTCATGGCTGCTGCTTGTTCAAATACTGCAGGCATAGTTGGGGGTAATCGGAGAGGTGAGTGATTACAGGTTGGCACGCCTCAGCCCTCCAGCTCTGTCAGCCGATTAAATATTATTGTTTGTTGCTTTCAGAACATTAGCTGATTACTCCACAGGCTCCAATTACACTGTGTTTTATGGCTGACAATAAGCCTAAATCATTGCCATAACACTGGTGTAATTCAACGTAATGACTGTTTTTGCAGTTTTACATGCAGCTGAGGTATGATACTTCTCTGCAAGTATTTTGATGTTGAACAGATGTTGATATGACAACTCAACTTGTTTTTTTTTTTAAGCTGGGGAAAGCAAATCTACATAAATGACATAAATCAAAGTAAGGCTTCTGATCAGACCCTGTAAAATTGATACTTTTTGCCCATATTTAATTCTGGTGTCAGATGTGGACAATTTCTAGTTTGGGAAGTAGACGAATCTGTTGAGCTCATGTTTCATTTGCTCTGGCAGATACGTCTGGCCCCCTATCGTTCAGACAGATTTCCAGTGACCCAGGACTTAGTCGATCCAATCACAACTGTTTAAATCTAATATGCGGTGGGTTTGATACGATGACTAGAGCTGCAACTAACGATTATTTTCATTATTGATTAATCTGCCGATTATTATTGGTCTATAAAATGTCAGAAAATAGTGAAAAATGTCCATCCCAGTTCTCAAAGTCCAAGGTGTTGTCTTTAAATGTCTTGTTTTGTCAGTCCAGAATCCAAAGATATTCAGTTTAATATGACATAAAACAGAGAAAAACAGGAATTTCCCATATTTGAGCGGCTGGAAACAGCATTTTCTGCCATTTTTGCATGAAAAATTACTTTAACAATTCATCGATTATCAAAATAGTTGCAGATTATTTTTCTGTCGATCGACTAATCGATTAGTTGACTAATCGTTGCAGCTCTAATGATGACTGACAGAGGAATGTAGTTACCAAATGTAATATGGCATACTGCGTCCAGCACAACACAGTGCTGATCAAATATGAATTTCTTGCTTCAAATGTTTTCAGAAACACATTTTAGCATACTGTTTAGCTGTAATTTGAGAATATTTTTTTCTTGCTTGAAAACAGGCCAAGCACCCCCCCAACTTGCATGTCGCTCAGCACTATGTAATTTCGTTGCTCTGATTGGTTGTAGGTCTATCCAGTTGTGTCCAGAGGCATTTTGGTCTGTGCCCCTTGGAAATCCAAAATGAACTGAGAGGTTCAAGACTAATACGTACTTGTGAATTAGGATGGCGATGCCAGGCTTGACATTTTCATGAAGTTGTTTTCGAAAGCAGCAATCCAGAAATAGAACTTTTTGCTCTCTGGACTTGCCTAGCAGTATCCTATCAACAACTCAATGGGTTACGTTTTGACTATAATGAAACAGATGAATTCAGATATGGCAGCAGGCAGTTTGTACCGTGTACAACAAACGTGATTAAGTACCATGAGTATCTATGAGACAAATCCAAACTGAAACACTCAGAACTTCAATAATTGCGGCAGCAAACTGCAGCAAATGTCAAATCAAACCGCCCGTCAAATCTCAGCAACATGAACAAAACTCGCTCTATGCCTGGTTGCATTCCCTGAGGGTGCATTTTTCCTTTTTCAGAAGCCGAAAAAACAAAGACCATTGTGAGAATATCCACTTGCTAATTTGAAAAGCAAACTAAACAGTGAACATGGCTGACTTGATGACAGCTGTCAGTGTGACAAGAGGTATTATCAGGTGGGATTTAAATTGTTATGCTGGAGGCAGCCAGGCGGTGTCCAGAAGGGATTTGAAAAGACAAGGTTTGGGAGGAGGGGGGATGTTTAGTGGCTGTCACTCAAACATACATCGTATTTCTACCAGGCCTTTATGTAAAAGTTTCTGTGCTGAATATTCATAAGGTAGAACTTATAAAGGCCCCGAAAAAAAGGTAAAAACAAGAACTATGCCTCAAGCAATTATATAACAAAGGTAAACACTGGTTCAGTGTACAGTAGCTGAAAACAGGGCAAGTTTTAATTTTCACATCTACTGTAACTGCTGCAGGGAGCAGCCATGGCGGTTAGAGAGGAACATGTATGAGTAAATGCTTTTAGAACAAGATTCACATTATTCTTTCCAACAGGAGGTTGCAGTATCACAGGATGCCTAAAATAGCAATCCAAAAACACCACGACAGAACACCTTTCTAATCAATTAATCTCATCTAAATTGCAAAGAGGAAGTAATGAATTTGAAATGTTACAACCTAAGTAAGCTTTTAACAGGGCTCAAGCAAAGGAGTTTAAGCAATCGGATAATGAGCTGCGCCAATAAACCAAAGTGTGAGAAGCCTATTTGTTTGTGGTCTCACAATGTGCTTCTTCAACCACAGATACTGATCCACAGAGGTCAGACAGCAGTCTGGAAGAAACAAGGTCTTCAATTAGTCATCTCACCCTTAATATGCATGTTACCAAGACAACACAGGCATAGCAGCTATGGACCAAAACAGATATATACAATTATATACAATTTAACTGTGTTGAAAGCTGTCATACCATCTTTACTACAAAGAGCACTGCGTTTTACTGTCTTTTATTTGACTGGTGTTTATTTCTAGTGTCTTTACTGGAAATATAACTAGTACAGACCATCTTCCAATGGGATCAGCCGCGACGTCAAATCGGTCCAGGGGCGTAAGTGTGGGGTCTAATAGCTCAGCGTTTTTTTCTTGTTGTCTGTCATTTTGACGGACAGGGTCGTAAAAATTCCGATATAATCTATTGTTACCCCTCATTTTAATTTAAAAATTTTAATGATAATAAGACATGTTTAATATAATTTAATTTTCATTCATTTGTTTTAATTTTTTAATAATGAATATACAGAACAAGAGCATAGATTTATAAGGGCATGGAGAGAAACACCGACTGTGCGGCCACTTTTCATGATTGTTTTCCCCGCAGTGACAGCAGAGACCACTAAAAACACTGCCAAAGCCCTGCTTTTTTCACCTTGTTTATCAATGCTATCACAATTATTGGGCTTTTTAAAGAAACTTTGGACACTCAGCTGCCGTGACATTTTACAATGGAATGTAGCAATGTAGCCTACCAATGCAATGGCTAAATCCAGCTAGACAATGAAGTCATGCACGTGAGATCAAAGACAAGACTAGACGATAGCTAATTAATATGCACACGCCACCAACTGGACAGGAGTGTGAATTACTTAAAGTTACACTAGATCGCCCTCTGTGTTCTAATCGGTCAAAATGACTGACGGCCTTCAGATTTTTCCATCATTTAGGGCTGCCCAATCTTAGTCGATTAGTCGATTAGATTTCTTCCAATTGATTCGTCTTTTTTTTTTTCATGCTGAATGACTTTTTTCCAAGAAACTTATGAGCACATCTCTGGTAAACACAATATTTAAAGTGATGCCTTTGCATGATTCTTTGTGGAGAAACTCAGTTTTACACATCTGTCGATTAAATCAACTAATCGTGTGAGTGTTAGTCAACTAAGAATTTCTTTACTCGAGGACAACCCTACCTACAGTTGTGACGCTAACGCAGTGACAGAATCTGTCCGCAGACAGACAGAAATATAAACACCTAGTAAAGTACGCTTCTGTGGTAGTTCTCACCACACAGACTCAAAAGGTGAAAACAATAATAGTGTCGCTGCCACTGCTGGTAAATATTGACCAACAGGTGCATATCAACATTTTTATCAACTTGGATCTTCCCCCACACTGGCATGACACTGTGTGGTCACTGACCTCTTTGTCCAACAATATAAGATGCTGAATTCCCACTATGGGATTGAATTATTTCAGTTCTGCACACTTGCTCAAAAGACAGCCTAACAAGGGTAAGCACTGGTGAGGCAGTAGCCTGTGAGCACCGTCAGCCGTATGCCAGCCTCCGCCTACACTTCCCAGCAGGCTCTGCCCTCTTGTTGCAGACCTGTTTGCTGACTGCTGCCAACGTTTCACTGGCAGAAATCTTCTGCAAGACATGCATCCAGTCAGCACAACAGTCTAACACGTTTACTTTAGGAGCCAGTCTCCCTTTATTTCACTGTGCACTCATCTGCAATAACACAGTGGATTAAACAGCATCTCTCACATAATCTTTGTGGTGCTATGATAATATAAAGTGCTGAAGATTAAAGTACTTACATAATCAAAACAATTAGACCAGCCTATTACATGCTAATATTCCTAATCACCATGTGAAACTATCCTCCATGAACAATGCTTTAAGGACGTTTCAGTTTCCAGCCCTTGCAGGATTTAACTTCTTTTTTATTCTCTCTCAAGTGCTTTGCCATTGATAATCTATTTCAAATAGGTTCTCGCGTTGAGCATGTACAGCATACAAAGTCAATATGGCGCTCTGCAAGAATTGTCACTTTAGAAATAGAGCAGCCCTACAACTTCCAACAAAGACGATTCAGAGGTGAAATCCAGTAGGCTGGCGCAGCGAGCGGCTTACCCTGTGTTCTTATCTCTTGGCAGAGCAAAGCCGAGTCGCTCAGTGCCACATGGCACCCGGATACACAGCGAGACACAGTCACACGCACCAACACACATATAGACACACGTTGTTGGCTCTTATGATCTGTTCCCCAAAAGCACTTCCGCAGGTTCAAAAGAGTCAGTAGCAATGAATCAGGGGCTCATGCCAGGTTTTGCTCCGTTATATCATTAACACCAGGGTAAAAAATTGGAGCTGTTGTTTCCTCTTGGTTTTGTTATCTGATCTAAATCTGGCTGTGATTCTTCTTTGTAAATTCATAGACAATCTGCATCATGATGAACAAAGACGATTTTAAAAATGATTTAAGTGATGGTGGCAGCTGATACAGAAGAGGAGGCGGACTTGTGACTGATGGTTAAATAAGGGTGGGTTTAAAATTAATCGGTGAAACTCTTTTTCTCTATCAACATCTAAAGTGTGGGTGTGCTCTTGAGAAAGCCATTTAATCCCAAGAAGCTCAGGCAGGTAGAAGAACCGGTAGAAATGGGCAGCTTTCACACCCTCCATGAGAACCAATCATTCAACCAGAAAGATGAAAAACATGACGGTCGCATTTATAAAAGCTAAAGCATAGAGGCAAAATGATGTCTAGTGTTTAGTGTGATGCTCTGTTGACCCTCCATGGATGAAAAACCTAAACTAAAGCCTCCAACAGTAACAACACAGGTTTCACCCACCATAGTGGCGAAAAGTCTTGCCATCCGTCAGAGGTAGAGGCAGGGCTGAATGACTTCCAACCTCAACGGCACATCAGAGGGAGTATTTAGAGGAGGAGGGGGGAGTACATTAGGGGAGCTAATTAGGATTATTAGCAAGACATATTTTATTCAGCTGGGACTACAACAAATTGCTCAGTCGTTGAAGAGCAAAATTGAAAATGAGTGCAGAATTACTGACAGCCTAGTCTCACATTGCCAGACCTATCTCCACAGCACTGTGTCAACGCCGGAGAACGGTCTAGCTACACAAGTTATTATTTCGGCAATAGGGGGGGAAAAAACTCTGTCTTTGTTTGTATCTCTTTAAACCAATCACAATTGTCTTGGACGGCGCCAAGCCCCAGATGCAGCGACAGTGCCCTTGCAAAATAGATAGCAGAAGGGGAGGAGAGACTCGCCCAATAGCAGGCCAGACGACTGACAGCCAAACTGCACTGGCACTTTTTTAAGCCAGTATGTGTTGTGAGAAGCTGTGTTGCTACATGCCAGACCTCGGAAGGATTCAGTGACACCAGTGATGTCATGTGTGATTCAAGATGACTGTTCTGTGAAATCGTTGCAGCTCAAACACGAAATACAACGATCTTACATCATTAACACAGCCTCAGTCTATAATCACAGACCCTTTTCACAGCAGACATTTTGTGACATCTTTCTTTTATTATGAGCTGGTGCATTCCTCCGATTCACTGGATTTTCACGGATGCCGCTCCATCCGTGGGTTTTGGTTATTTTTGCAGGTCATTGGCTTTTTCCTGCCTGTTTGTGTTGTGTGTTCCTCTGTTTTGCATACGTTTTCCATGGAAAAGTTTCTATTTCCTATTTCACTTATAGATCTGCTGCTGTCCAGAATAGTGTATACGTGTAGTTACAAATTTCTCTTTTATTACCACATATTTTTGGGGGACATTCCTGTCTACTCCTGGTATCTCTACCCCCTTATGGATTTACAGTAATGTGAACTGGAACATATTAATATTATAATTCCATCCATGCAGCCTTTAACCTTCAGTTGACAAAAAAGAGACATTGACACAATCCCATAGTCTAAACTGGCATAAAACTCAGACACATCACCATGCACAGCATAAAAGTAGTTGACATACAGTCACTATTTATGTGCAAAGTCACATAAGGAAAAAGTCAACATGGTCTGAGAGGTGAGGTATGGCGACATTCTAAAAGGGCAGGTCAAAGATAAATCTATCAGCTAGGGATGGGTATCGAGAACCGGTTCCGAGTTGGAACCGGTTCTGAATTTCCAAGAACCGTGGAATCGTTAAGAGACGTGCATTTCGGTTCCGGTTATCGGTTCCTAGGACCGCGACGTGA
>JAOVVB010233682.1:0-10103 GCA_028570985.1 Heterobranchus longifilis
TGTTATGCACCGTATCATCAAGACAAATTCCTTGTATGTAAAAACTACTTGGCAATAAATCCTATTCTGATTCTGATACGAAAATAATGACTTCCAACATGTCAGTCCACATACATGTGAATGTAAAAAATATGAGTGAAAAAAATGTAAGACTAGAGCAATCAAAGAAATATGTTTTTGCAGATGATCTTTTTCTCTTTTTTTAGGATAATTTTCCTAGGTTTTTCCCCCATCAGTGGCAGGTGATTTTTTACATTTTTATTATTTTTATTATTAATTTATTTTTTATGATCATTTTCCTATCTTTTCTTTTCATCCATGGCATGTTTTTTTAAAACTTTTTTTAAACATTTTTTTTTGCCAGGCTCAATGAAGAATGAAAAGTTCTTTTGCAAAGAGAGATAAAAAAAAACATTCTTAAAAGAAATAAACCAAACACCAGTTTGATTGATAGTCCCTGGATTTGATATTTAAAAAATGAAAATAAAAATAAAAAGACTTAGAAAATGCATCACCAGAAAGAAAAAGAAATCTCACTTGCCACTGTGATACAACAAAAGAAAAGCTTCTTTTTGTATCACACTCTACCATATTGATTTCTAAAATAGTGGTTGATAACACAACCTGTTTGTGAATAGGGGCAACACTGCAGATGAAGCAAGGCAGAAATAAATGGAACAACAGGGAGGAAACAGATAGTATGAGGCCATCCAAAGGTTTGAAAACATACTGAAAATGTTTGTTTTCTTTTCTTCTGGATCACATTGGTTCTTGTCCAGTGACTTCCTTTTCTATTCTCACAATCATTTTGTCTTTTTCCCATCACCCAGCAGGGGTGTGGGAACGCAATGACATCACCAGAGGCCTCAGCGAACCTCTCAGGGCTCAATACAGCAACGAATGAACGACAGGCATTTCCTGTCTGTCTAAAACAGCAAATAGGCCTCACAGAGTTGAATTAATATGAGATGTGGTAAGACAGACAGACGCTGGGTCAGGATCAGATATTTGAGCTGTACATCTGGTCTCAACAACTGTACCAAACGTAGTAAATGTCTAACATATCTGAAATGAAAACAAATCATTGTCTTGCCTCTCTTTTTCTTTTCTTTTTTACAAACAGATGAATAGGCCTATAGCCTTCAGTTAATCTGAAAAGGGTCTGGAAATTATTATAATATGTTATTGTTATGCCAAATGTTATTTGTATCTAATTTCATGCAATATAGGCTAAATTAGGTTTTTCTTTGGTAGGCCTACAACAGGCATGTCCAAATGTGGCCCTTGGACAAATTTTAAACGGCTTGTCTCTGAAAATATAGCTTACTATATGTGGCCCGCTACACAATATTGGTTAATCAAGCAAGTTCACTCAGATTTTTTTTTTCCATTCACCTTACGATAGCAGCACTATCATATACAACTTGTAAACATGCACCTACACAGGCGGAACTAATGTGTGTCTTGTTTTGGTGCATGTACATCTATTAGTATGCCATTCAAAATAAAATCCTGAGAGTACAATTGCATTGTATGTGATTTCTTTTTTTTTTTTTAATAATCCATATGATGCGATTAGCAGCTGTCCCCCAGGTATTTTCACATTATCTAATGTGGCCCCCAGGTATTTTCACATGAAGTAATTTGGTCCCCAGGTATTTTCACATGAAGTAATTTGGTCCCCAGTTATTTTCACATTATCTAATAATTCAGAAAGGTTTGGACACCCCTGGCCTACATCAACCAGTAAATGCACCCTTGGACTATTTTTAATAATGTGTAACAGCCTTAAGTAAAATATTAGACAGTCAAGTCACAAATAAACAAGAGGTGTGAATAAGTAAAGAGTGTGTCTTACCTGTGCAGTTGAGTTTATTGTCTTTGTTGGAAAGAGGCACATCCCACAGAACAAAGGGGATGCACAGGTTTGATGACTGGTTATGTCCCATGTTGTTTCCCAAAACGTTTTGTTTTAAAGAATAAACTAGCCAATTTAATGACGTTTACTAACATAACATTACTCTGGTAGTAGTGTCTTCTTGTTGGTGGTCTCTTGTTCTGTGAGTCAGGAAACAAGAGTGTTATATTAGAGACCAAATCCCGCCTGAAATTTGAAGATGTGTAAACATTAGCACGTGGCTATTGTTATCTCATTATTCTGTCCAATAAAATACGACCTGAGAGGGGCAGGACGTTGGCACGTGGGGAAGTCGTGTGCATGCGGGTGCGCGCGCGCGCGGTTACTCTACACCGCAGACCGTTAAATATACACATGGCACCAGAAGACTGGTGACTTTTTTTTTCTGCAGCCCACACCGGAGTTTCTAAAAAAGGTGAAGTGGGCGTGCATGGTAAATGATACTCCTGTCCCTGATGTTTGCTGTGGTATCTTACCAGGGGCACAGGAATTAGCGGCGCTGAGGGGGCTGCAGCACTTACTACTGGTGGGCTCTGTAACTGCAAGGTAAAAATGTTTGCTAAACAAATCAATTAAAAAAAACTTTTTAAGCATAAGCAGTCTGAGCATGGTTGCTCGTTAGCTAACTAATAATAATAATAATAATAATAATAATAATAGACAATATAATAGCACTATACAACAATGTTGATGATATGATATAGGCCTATGATATGATATCTTATGAAATATTTAATTTAACGTGAAAAGGTCCCACGATTGATCGATCCATACGTAGATACGACACATCCTACGTCACCTACAACATATGGAAGTAGACTAATGATCTTAACCCAAACCCTGTTTTTTTTTTTTACGAAGTAGTGTTGGTGCCAAAACCTAATCAAGTCCTTCATGTTAACCGCGTGTTTAAAACGGCAATCATGGGACAGTGACGCAACGTTAACAGTGATATTTCGTAAGATATAATACGAACCTGCATGTTGATGAGAATACATTGACTGTCCATCGATGAATATGGTGCTTTGACATACAGCATGTTGGTGTTCAGATTTGCTGTCTGTTGTAAAATGTTCTAAAACTGCTGTAAAATGTTGTTGGCCTTTCAAATTAATACAAAAACTGTCTCCCACTGAGACATAGTGGAAGTAGCCTGTAAAGTAGCATGAAAGTACAATACTTGATATTATATATATATATTATATATAATATATTTAGTTACATTCCACCACTGTTGTGCATGCTGACTCGGCTTCCAGAGCCATTACCGAAAATGTTTGCTGTGAAAGAGGCTTATTGCTTAATTTTATTGGATTTCAAATATCTAACAAAATTCAGTTGTTCCTGTTTTACTTTCAGTAATTCTCTACCACGTCAGCCACATGTATTCTCCTTTTATATACAGTGAAGAAAAGTTTCATGTCTGTATTTTAAAGTGTGTTTTCAGTCATTTCGACTTCCAAATGATTGAATCCACAATAGCAGGACCCTCCAGCTGATACATGGAATGCAGCCATTTTTAACATTATTAATTACGCATGTGCTTTTTTTGCTCTAACATGTCATAATGTCTTCAGTCAAAATGGTATATTGTTCAGTACACAACAACTTAATCTATAAAAACTTAATCTGGTGTTTAATGTTATCTGCATTTGAAGCTGAATTGTTGTTTACTGATGGTCTCTTATTTTAAACTTAATATGTCAATGTTGCAGTTAAAATGAAGTTAATGATCAGTGAATATAGATTACTCGTGGTGGTCTGAAATGCCCCTACAGCAGCAGTGTTACTCATTAACAATACTGGTCAAAAGTCCACAGTTTAAATCAGAATCACTCGAGTTTGACCAATAGCAGTCCAGCCTGTCTCTCACTTATCCAGCTCAGCTCAGCATCAGTTTTCATCTATTGGACCTCGGGGGTGTTTGCTGGACTTGTTTAAATTTGAATATCGGATGTAAAAACACACTATTAGCAGAGGGAGTATAAGGTTAGGTTAATAACATCCTCTGGTCCCACTCATGAAAACTCACGTGTTTGTTTGACTGCGGGCTGTTGGTTTTTCTACACCGACACTGATCATTTCACAACCTTCACTGTCAACAGAGACTTTGAGAATTGGACTATACCTCAACTCTCTGATCACGCGGGCTGATAAAGTCAGTATTAACAATTATTGATTGTGTTAATCAAACTGCACTGCTGTTGCTGCATGCATGCTTAAAGGAAGTTGTTTTGTCTGCAGCCAGTCTATTCCTTCCCATTACAGATTATATTTTTTATTTGTAACACACAGTATCTTCCACAAGATGGCCCTCACACTCAATGAACTTGGAAGAAGACTTTGCTCAGTATCAAGGATCTTCTCTGGGGATCCATCCCCTGTGTGATTCTCCACTGAGCACATGTTTGATTCATCTGAGAGATTGCTGCCACAACTGCATATCACTGTAAATTACATAATCACAACTTTAACCAGTTCTTTAAATTTATCATAAAACAATTGGGCGAGTTAAAACTTTAATAATTCTGTGATGAAAATTGGTGGACTGTAACTAAGTACATTTAGTGTACTAAAATACAAATTTGAGGTAGGCTACTTGTACTTTACATGAGTAGTTCCCCTTTATGCAACTTTATACTTCTACTCCACTTTCTACACTACATCTCAGGGGCAATTATTATGTTTTACTCCACTACATTTGTCTGACAGCTTTAGTTACATTTCAGATTACAATTTTTCATCCACACAGTCCTGATGAAGACCAACCACCTCTCCAGAGAAAACAAAAACAAAGTTTTTTTTCTGATAAAATGAAGGATAAAATGTTCCTTTATGGGTTGAGAAAATGCCTTCTTAAGCTAAATAAACTTTTTTTTTTACCCCCCCCCCCCCCCACCTCTTGGATCAGCTGGAAAATGCATCATCACAAAGCTGAAAACAGGCTGTTTGTCTGAGCTCAAGAAAACATTTTAGAGATATACGTGTTCTGACAGGACAGCAATGCAACAAGCATATGATGCCAATCCACATCAAAATTAAATAAATGAATTCAATTGTGGTTGTGTTTTTTTAATCTGAAGAACGGCCGCAGTAAGTAAGACCATATGAGTGGTGATCATTTCTCTGTCATGTGGGATGTCCCATGCTTACTTTTGCCCAGGGCCCTCAAATCTCTGAGCAAGTTTTTTTTTGCTTTTTGCTTTTTGTTTTTTGCATTACTGCATTACTTTTGCACTGAACATGATAAGATCAATGATCCTTTCCTCAACTTGTTTTGTGATAGCAGTCGATGATGCTTTCAGGTCACAGTTTGGTGATAGAAACCAGACAAACTCGCCTTACTCGTTGAGCACCAGTTGTGGTTCATTATATGGATCTGCAGAGATGATCCTATTTGGTCATTTTAATCCATTTTTATTTAATTAGCCAAAATATGACTACAGATATTTAATTGTTTTAGCTCCAGAGCACATCTGCTCTCCACCCTAATGTGATTTATGTCTGCTCATATGTATATGTTCTTTGGGTGTGACATCATCTTCCCAGAGTGCAGTCCGTGTAGAAGACAGGATGCCAGACATTCCTCGAATACTCCACACAGGATCTCACTGCTGCTTGTGAACACAACCCCGTACCTCCAGCGAGTGGAAAAATACAGACTCTGCTCAGTGTGGTGCACGAGGCTCTGGAGGGACTGATAGATGTCCTACTTCTGTTCTGGCTATCATTCAAATACTTGATGTGTTTTTATGATTATGAGCATTTTAAATGTTTTTTATTATTTAAAATGTTCCTTTTATTTTACAGACTGGACATTATACACATACATTATGTTACAGTTACACATGAGTTCAAATATGACCTTACTGGATCCCACAATCCCTCTAGGCCCAAATCAAGGTCTCAATCAAGACACCCTCTGGGGAAGTGCTCGATCACATGCAGGCCTTTCACACAGTAGACCGGAGTTCAAGTGTGTATCACGCAGCCGTCACGTGTATTTAAAACAAAACACGGAAGTAGGGATTTTAATGCCAATCCCTGTCGTTTTTTTACTAACCATACCAAGTCGTTTTCTCGCCTAAACCTAACTAAGTATTTTTGTTGCCTAAATCTACCGAATTAGTCCCGTTTCACAACGTAAATCGCGACGTTGATGACGTGTGTATCACACAACCGGCACATGTATTTAAAACGGAACACAAAACACGTATTATATCTACAAACTGTTGTGCATACATTTTCGTATTTATTACACGACCCATTTATGAGAATTTATGAGAGAGACAAGATAACCCAGTGTTACAAATCTCATTATTCTTACAGATAGACCATCTATTTTGTCTCCTAGTACACACATACCTCCCCCTCCCTCCGGCCCGCGGCATGATGTCAAAAATATAATACAATTATTGTCTCTCGTCATTTCTTACTATTTAAACTACCCCATTCATTAGTTTGCCGCAAAATAATGGCAAAGGTCAAAGGTGACCTTTGATAAGAAGAAATCTGGCAGAGACGGTGGAGCGAGCTTTAATTGTTGTAATGGAAATAAAACAAGTACATTTTCATAATATTGCACTTTCTTGTAGTACTTGAACGTTGAAGTGGCCCTCCTATAAGATGACAGTACAAGCAATATCTCCAAGTCAATTTGAGTTTGAGAGCCCTGACATTTAAGATGATTATGAGCAATTAAAAGTTGTTACTTCTACACATCTTTTTTTGGTAATTTACAGCATATTGTTGGAGAATGAATGAGCCCCTTTTATACTAAGGCATATTAGGACTGTTATGTAGACAGGTGGAATACAATGGGAGATTAACATAATTCCACTTCTGCAGAGATGCCCTGAATGATAAACTGGTGCACACCTTTAGAGCTGACATAGTTTCTCTTCCACTGTCGTCTGACATTCCTGTTCGGGTTTGTGAAAGGAAGGGGAGCCCTGCTGGCAAGGAAAAGCCACTTCACTGCGGCCATACGTAATGTCCTGACATTCCTTTAGCTATTCAAGCCTTTTGGTTATCATGTCATAGATCTGGCCTTATCTGGGCTCCTGTCACGCAACAGCAGCGTGTCTGGCTTCTTTTGCAGGGTTTCTGCTGGAGCTTTGCTCAGGAATCTCATGAATACAGAAGGCTTGTACAGAGGTGTGTTTTTTTTTCATCAGTGAAAAAAGTCTGAGAATATATAGCAGCTTTCATTCTCTCTCTCTTTATTCCATTTTAAACATGGTACCTGCAACATTGCTGGGTTAATGTATCAATTAAACTTTTTTGAGGCAGGTTTTGGCTTTGACACATTGACCTCTTTTACAGGAAACTTCCATGTTGATTCTGTTTACAGCGCCCACAAGAGATTTGGCATCTGGCACAACAGACTGTGCGTCTGTGTGTCTGCGCTGATGTAAAGGTTCACACAGGCCAGCACAATACTCCAGCCACGTACAGACGTAACAGAGGCCTCCCCGTCCCAGTCGTAATCCTCTTACAGATTTACTCCAGGTGAGTATTGTGCCATGACATCAATGGGTGGACTAAATCTTCTCACCCAGGATATTGTGTGTGTTTGTGAGAATGGATGTGTGAGTGTGAGAGACTTAATCCAGTTTCAAGGTACGATGAAGTGTGAGAGGTGTAATTACCCAGCATCCTCCAGCAATCAGACTGGCAAGCACATTCACACTTAAGCCCTTCTCACAGGAAGTCACGTTAAATTTAGAGGGTATAGGTTGTGTTCTTTGTTGTTTATTCTTGTATACTGTGTGTTCCCATGAGAGTCTTTCAGCGGAGGCAATAAAAAATGATAAAGTTACGGTCTCACTATGTGGTAATGCAGCTGGAATTGACTTGAAATGTCAGCTGGTGTGATGCATTCCTGAAGTAATCGATTAGAAAAACTATTTCCCTACTGATTACATTTGATACGTTTTCATTGCGAATTGAAAAAGCTATCAACGGCCTTGAGTCTTGACATACTGTATCGACTTTTCCTCATGATACTGACACATTCATCAGAGACAAAAGAGAGTCCTGCTTGTGAGCAGTCAGTGTAATGTACCGACTGAACTCTGAATAAAGCTACATTTTGTGCTTAAGCTCCTCATCAATGTGAGCGGTGGCTTATTTATTACGCTGGCGTGTCCCGTCATGGCTGCCATCACTTTCACAGAACTGCAACTACATGTCGAGGCTATATATATTCTCTATAAAGAGAATATGATCTGATATATGTGTTAAGCGTGCCTTGAAAATAGACCTCAATTCTGTCGTGCAAAGGAAAAAGACCTTAACTTCATTTTGGTCAAACACAACTTTTTTCACAAATATCCTGTGTCTCCTGTGTTGTTTTTAGTTGAAAATGGTGGGTTGTGTTTGCCTTAACTATGAAAAGTTCTGGAGAAACCAATAAAGTAAAATCCCCTAACTTAACTTAAAGTTCTCTGGCTTTGTTTCGTTGTGCTAGAATGCATTTACATGAAGCTACTGTTTTCCTGCACTTAAGTTACAGTGTTTTACCTCAGTATTCTGTGTCATACACTGAAACAAACGTCATACATTATACAGACTGAATAAAGGTTAGGTATGGTTTTGTTTTTATTCAATACAAATATTAGATCAATCAATTTGGTCCTAATGATGTGAGTTGGTAATGTGCTATCAAATGGCAATTAAAGTAAAGTGGTTTTAAGAAACCACAAATTGATTCATTGATGTTACTAATTTATTCATATTATGTGGACAGTTCAATAATATATCACTAGAATCTATCTAGATCATAGTTATTATCATACAGTATAAGCAAAGACAGAGTACCTTAATTTCCGAAGAGTCAAAGGTCAAGTTTGAGCTCAAGTTTTATTTGTAGATAAATAACTTAATTAAAAAATTAAAAAATAAATAAAAAAGAATAGCCACATTTCCAATATTATGTCTACAATTCATTTAGCCTGACTTTTGTCAGTTCGACACTTGTTTGCCTTTGTAGGGCAGAATTATCAAAACATTGGTGATATAATATGGATCTGTAAAAAGGGTACAAATCCTACAAAGTAATGCTTATATAATAGATGATTCATGATGATTTAATGCATGAATTGATGCAGGGTGTATCGTGAATTCCTGTTGCTCACCATTAAGAAATGATCAAGTCACTGTGACTTCATGCGATTAGTTCACACTTAATAGATCCTCCGTTAAAGAATCTTAATTCACAGTTACTTCATACATGAATTAATATGCGATGTGACCAAATTAGCTGGATTCATCTGACATAAAAGTTTATTTCAGGATCATGCATTTGCTCAGCTTCTTAGATTAAAAAAAAAAAGCTTTATATATGAGAATAGACTCAGTGGTATTTTTGACACAACATAGTGAGTGGAACATGAGTTTTTTTTTTTATTGTGTTTGTGTTGTTGGAGTTTAAACATGTCTGATCATTTTCCTCTAATTTGTCAACTGGTACCTGCTAGATGATTTTGGTTTTAGTGCATCTGAATGTATGAAGTAACTATTAAGTGTGAACTAATCACATGCAGTCATAGTGACTTGATCATTTGTTAATGAGTAATACATCCTGCATGAATTCATGCATTAAATCATCATGAGTCGTGCGTTAGTTAAGCATGACTTAAGTATATGATTTCTACCTTTATTGTAAAGTGTTACCGGATCTTACAGTGCCACCGTCTTCTCTTCAAAATATGTCACTGCCATGGACCAGCACATCATTTTTTGTACGCACGCCAAACTGTGAAACTAAGGCTGGTCAAATATGAATCAAGAGTCTGTTACTACATTGCCTATTTCTTGCGTCAAATGTTTTCAGAAACGTATTTTAGTGTTCTGTTGAGCTGCAAAATGAGAGTTTGTGCCGACCACATGCTGGTGTAATGAATGAAAGAGTTACCATGTTAATTGGCAACTTTCAGTAGAAATTTAGATCAAATGGTCAAACTAGGCAGTGCTGCTCAAATATGATTCAAGATTATGTTACTGTATTGCCTATTTCTCGCCTAAAATGTTTTCAGAAACAAGAAAATGTTTGCGCGCAGGTCGCCATTTTTTTCATCCTTCAAGGCTTAAGCGCCGCATGTGCTTTGCTCTGATTGGTTGTAGGTCATGTTTCGTTGCTCTGATTGGTTGTAGGTCAGGTTTCGTTGCTCTGATTGGTTGT
>JAOVVB010233683.1:0-10102 GCA_028570985.1 Heterobranchus longifilis
GGGGGGGGGGGGGGGGGGGGGGGGGGGAGGGGCGGGGGGGGGTCATGAGTCAGGAAGAGACGGGTTGTATCCCACAGTGGCCATCTAGCCAGCAGCCCTGTTTGATCTCTGAGTGTTCTCTCAGCCCTAATTGCTCTTGTAAAACTCTTACCCCATTCATTTTTAATGTACAGTAAAAAGATAATGGAAAACACAGTATAGACCTATCTGTATTAGGACCCACCTAAATGGATGCTGTCTGATACGGCCAAGACTTAAACATCGCAAAAAATGTCTCGCCTAAAGAAATGTGAGGAGGTGAGAGAGAGTGGGGGTGTTGGATGATTCTGTGATAGCGCTTGTTGTCCTTCATTTATCAATCCAGCGTTTCATGTGTTGAATAATAAATGGGGGGACTAATGGAAATTGGATCAGAGAATAGACGTATGAGGAAAGTGGCCAAATCTCACTTCTAATCGCTCTAATCTAAGGTAGCGCCTTAAAACCCTGCTAATGTAAATTCATTCCGAGAATAACTACTGTGCCGTCCTTATCAGATTTATATTAACATTGTGATCTCTATCAACACTTCTCTGCTATCTGTGGATACCGCCATACAGTAATACAAACTGAAAATAGTGCTGATGCATTTTAGAATTCAAACATTTAAGGTGACAATATTACCGCAGTTTTAATAGAAAGAGGTTATGGCCTAGAGATAAGGGCTGTGCTCAAAAAAGCGATACAGCAATATATCGTGACGTACTTCTTGCTGATGTGTGTAGTGATACAGTAGCAAATGCTGTAAATATTTAATAACCCTGGGATGGGGCTTGGCGATATGATGATATATATTGTCAAAACGATATTAAAATGTCTATCGTACAGATTTTTCTATAATGTTTCTATCACAATGTTGAAAAAACCAGCAGCCGAACTGCATTACGGCAATATTTATATCATTTGGATGCCACTTTACATTCTGATCCTTGCACATTATGTTACTAAAGCTCGTAATGAAATCAGAAAATACTCAGTACTTTTCATTTGTCAAGTATTTAATTTACACGTATACAAAAATAGACTTTATCATGTTATTTACTATAGACTATTGAATTAGCAGGAAACATGCTATATCATGATATATATTGTTATCGAGATATGAAATGACCTATATCAGGATAGGAGATCCCTACCCTGGGATTAGAAACAGAATATTTAATTTTAATTTTAAGATCTCTGTGGGCCTGAATTTTAAGTGTTAGAAGTTATGCAATTGCTGTTATACAGAATAATAAAGAACAGCTGTTGTCATAAATTCTGTGTAGGACATGGTCATTATTTTTAAAAAATCAAATCAAATCAATGTGTATTGTGATACGTATCGTAAGGTTGTAGGCAATACCCAGCCCTCCTGGAGATATCCTTATTGGGCAAGAAAATCATAATATTTTGCAATAAACAGACCTTTCTTTTAGTATGGATTCACACCAAGCAACCACCAAAACCTGACCCAAATCCATAAAATGCCATACTGTATTGCAGTCAATGAAAAAAGTTCCAACTTATCTCTCAAAATCTAAATTCAATTCAATACTTTGTGTTGAAAATACTGTAAATCAATTAAATTCTGTAAGACTCTTGCCATTTGGACACACAATATTCCTGTTATTGTTGTCTCTTTGATTAACCCCACAACCTGCTGGATTGAAAAGCATGCTTCCTGAAAAGAAATCACCAAAATTACACCATTTATCATAGCCAGAAACTGTAAAAACAGAAATTATTGTAAAACTTTCAACTTTCCGATGGTCCATGAATCCATCATGTGTGCTTCTGTCAGGAAAAGTAACAAATCGAAGCTAAAAATGGTGATATTTCATCAAAATGTCTAATTAACAATTTGCACGAACTCTTTGCAGGAACCAGATCTAGCGATACTGTGAAGCCATGAATGGCTGAGACCAATAATCACGTGACAAAAACTCAGTGAAATTGCAACTGAACTGCAGCTGTTTACACAGAGCAGAGACAAGAGAGGGTGTAAAAAAAAAAGAGAAAAAAGTTCAATGTGTATTACATGTGGAGCCCTCATTTAAATACAATATTAAATATTGTATCATAGATTCCATTTTATTCAAATTTTTGTAAAATAAATTATCAAATAAATTTAACTTGAGTGTGATTTATGGCATTATAATTATGTTATACTGCACAAAGGACATGTTTGAATTCTCCCTACTTCCAGCCATGATTGTGCTGTTTCCACAGAGGCGCAGTGAAAAACGAAGACAGTGAGTAAAATGTGACAGAAGTAAAAAAAAATACCCCGAAACTGCATAGGATTCAGAGGGTTAATGGCTGCTAGATGCTTGCTACAAAAAAACCTCAGACTGTATTGAAGTCAATTCAAAAAGTTTCAGTTTCTCTCTCCAAATCTAAATTCAATTAAATATTTCTGTGTTTAAAATACTGTAATTAATCAAGGAAAGACTGCACCTCTACCCTTTAGACACACTTTTCCTGTTAATGTTAAAAAAAAAAAATTCTGATTAAAGACATAGGTTCAGACGTACCTCTTCGGGCTCGATGAGTTTGAACTCCATGCCGCGGCCGGTCCAGGCGATGAAGTGGGCGTTGCTCGGGTCGTCCAGCAGGGCCACCAGGAACTGCCAGAGCTGCAAAGAGCCTCGGCGCTGGTAAGGTGTGCCCTCGCGAAAAACACCACCCCCCTCCTGCTTCACCTCACCTGGCAGGAGAAGACACAGGAGGTCAGCGTGTTTACAGGCTATGGTCACACACACACATCAAAATGCTTTCTTTGTATTACAAATGGACCAGGCGTGACTGAATCTGATCAGCTTATGATGCAACTCAAACATCCTTGTAAGCTTCAGTTGCAGTTTACGCACAGCCAAGTTTTATATTTGATACATTTTCAGCACATTAATGTGCATCAGACCATTAAGATTCAATCATTAAATTAGGGTCTACAATGGTTCTTATATTACATGTACAAACAAGGAAGTTTCTGAATTCTAGTGGGGCCAGTACATCATTAGGTCATCTAATCTTCATGTTTCGTGTTTGCATACTGACGTAAACTGAATCAAATGCTTATTAACTCTGGCTTATCAAATTGACCCCTAAAAAGGGCAACAGTGTGTTTAGTTGAGACGGAAATAGGAACATTTTTAGGGCACTGAGAGAAAAAAACTGAAGGAAACACAGTGGATATTTAAAGGTACAGTGTGTCATTTTTAGCGGCATCTAGTGGCGAGGTTCTAGAGTGTAACTGAACACTATCCCGCTCACCCCTCCCTTTCGGAGAAATGCACAAGGTACGGTGGCCTCCAAGAAGCTAATTTGGAAACACAAACTACTCACAAACAAAATGTTGGAGGGCAAAAACAAACACTCTTCTTCTACGTTTTCCTACTGGTGCATTTCCGGCAGACACCCACTAAATTTAAAAATGTGAAAGGCCCGTTCTAGAGACAGGTTTGTCTGTTCTGGGCTCCTGTAGGTTCCCACACATTCTTAAACACCAAATTCAAGGACTTTTCAAAGACTTTCCAGGCCCAATCCCCTCAAATTCGAGGACCCAACATGGCATAGTCTGAGACATGGATCAAGTTTCATTACTGTTACAACACTGAGAATGTTTAAAATGAGAACTAGCAGGCTGGAATGCGAAACAATGACGAAACTGTGGGCAACCCAGTCTCCTACAAAATGATGTTCTCATACTACTAAACTACATTCTCAATTACATATCGATGGAAACTTTTTTTCTCACGGATCACGGTCACTGTTTTAAACACATCGTTAGCATTCTTAATTGACACAGATACATACTTTGTTAGGTTTAACAAAATAGAATTACATTTGTAAGATAACAACATGGATTTTCGGTTTCACACGAGACACAAACAGCAATCTCCCGGCTGAAAGTCTATGTTTTTGTGACACAATCATCCACTCCACCACCTGCCCACACTCACGGTCTTTGATTAGAAACATTTTTGCAATACGTCAAAAACAAATGTAATCCGGGACAAAACACATTTCTCCTAGAAACTGTTGTATGGGAACATAATTTTTAGGAGAGCAGGATGCTGCAGGAGACACACATGCAGACTGTAGAATGAAACCTATTTACTAACGGAAAGTAGAAAAATGTTATATAAAAACAACTTCAACTTCTATTCTTGCACAAAATATATAAATTCAAGCACTTTAAATGATCCATGTCCATTTTTAAAACTTTTCAAGGCCTTGATTTTTTCCCCTCAAATTCACACATTTTCAAGGATTTCAAGGACCTGTGGGAACCATGTTAAAAGCAAGAAGAGAATGCAGACTACTTGCGATAGAAATAAAAAAGGTTAAAAAAAAAGAAGGTAAATTGACACTGATTAGTTCTGGGTTGTTTACCGGTTACTGGATATGTTGGACACAAGTGTGGGAAGATGAGAAGCTCAGCTAAGTTACTGCTGTTGTCTTTTGGAGAACTTGCACACTTCACTGGTTCAACCAGTGCTGACACCCTCAGGCTCTCCACTCAATCTCCTTTAGCGTCAATCGCCAACACCAACAACACCAACAACACCCTGGGAAACTGCTTCTCTCTCTTCTCACCGTGACAGAGGAGCCCTACATCGTGTGTGCGGAGAAACCAAAACCACTAACTAAGCTTCTGAGTACACAAAGACCCATGTACCTCTTACACAAGGATCCCTGACGTCCATATAAGGTGATAGGCAGGTATATAGAGTTTCTCTCCAATGCCTGCTGTCATCAAACTAACACCTCACCAAGTGGATTGCAGCGTGCGAATGGAATTGTGTGTGAATGCAGAGGGGGATTATGGGTACAGCAGGCTCACCTTCGAACTTCTCTGGAACCACACGGGAGTCATTTTCAAACAGATAGCCTGGGATACAAAGGGAGAATTGTGTTAAAGAGTTTCAAGAGGCCTAGATCTGACCACATCTAGGTTGTTCATTTGGGATCTGTGCCAACAAAATACAACAATCTATTCATGCATGAATAACGTTAAGCCAATAAGTGTGTACTCTACTTTTACTAAAGTAGACGAGAGCAGTGATTCCCCACCAGGGGGTACTTCTGCAGTTGCCAGGGGGTACGTAAAAATTATTGTTGAGTATCTCAACTATTTATGTATGTTATGTAAGAGTGTGTGAAAACTAGTTAGCAAGCATGCACATACATTTAAACAGCTAGCTAAAATTAATGAATAAATGGTAGAAATAAATAGCTCAGAACTGAAGAATACTTTGCACATCTATTTTATGAGAGAGGTGCGTAGGAGAGGGACAAACAGGTCAAATGTTTCAATTTGAAACATTAACTTGCAGAAAAAACACATTTATTTGCAAGGTTTCGGTACCATCAGGCAAAAATAATAGCTATATGTAAAGACTAGAGAGTTCAAATGATTAGCTAAAATAAGGATAAAAAGTTGAAAAGTAGCCTACTGACTAAACTGTTCAAATAATTAAGTAATGGACAAAGTTAAAATAATTAGCTTAAAGTATAACGTTAATGGATAAATGGTTGAAATAATTATGTTAAACTAATGGAAACATTCAGCTTCACTCCAAGTAGTAGTAGTCGTAGTGGTAGTAGTAATAATAATGGTAGTGGTAGTAGGCGTAGTAGAAGTAGTAGTAGTAGTAATGGTAGTGGTAGTTGTAGTAATAGTAGTAGTAGTAATGGTAGTCGTACGATTGCTGACCAAATCAACCTAAATATTTACAGTTCAGTTGTATGAAAAAAATTAACAATATCCACTTTTATATAATGAACAGTGTTACACATTTGGAACATACATTGGAATATCTTTTGGGCCTTTAGGAGTCAGTCTAAATCTCTACTGTGCTAAAATAAGTAAATAAGAATTTGAATTACCCAAAATGGTGTAACAAACAATGTAAGTGAAGGGAAAGGTTATTTTCCTTTTTTGCTGGGGAAATGCTGTGCTTTTTCCAGGACTTGTGTTTATTCAGGGATTCTTGAGGCAGGGGTGAGGCGAGAGCCTCTGCCAATGGAAACATAGACACACCGCTGGTTAGCCAATGGAAACACGGACACTCTACACCGGTTAGCCAATGACCGCAGAGCTCTAACCAGCGGAAGCTCCGTGTAGATAAAGCGGAGAGGAGGAGTTTGGATACTGAAATATTGACATCACTATGATTCCTTCTATTTGGCAGAGGCCTTGACAAAAGCGCAAAATATGAAGGTTATCAAAATAAAAGTTGTCTTACCTTCATTGCTGTGCTGGGGGTTTGGGTAGCCCTCATTGTGGTGGTACATAGAGGGACATCCAGGCACATCTGTAGTAGAAACACAAATAGCTATAGGTAAAATTGTCAGTTTGACAGTGGTAAAGACAATGCACAAAGATAGGATATTGGGAAACCATTTATTCAGAGATCTATTCATCAACCATCCAGTCTCTGAATAAACGGTTTCCCAATTTTCCCAGAAACATACAACTAGATTTGTGTGCATTTTATCAACCATCAATTAAAGTCGCAGAATGGAAATTGCCCACAAGAGGGTTCATTGTTGAAGAATAATCACATTAAAGGAATACTTCACCCTCAAAATGACCATTTGTATATCAATTAGTCACCAAGTGTTGCCTTGAATTCATGAATTGTTATTGTCGCACAGTGAACGGAGAATCAAAGAACGGAGAAAAGTCTGGATGCACTGAAGTAAACGGCAGCCAGCTTTAACAACAGTACTAACAGTTGTTAAACTTGGCCGCTGTTTACTTCAATGCATCCAGACTTTTCTCCAGTTTAGATTCTCCATTCACCCCATGGTGAGGCATGCAACAAAAACACGAATCGATGGCAACACAATTGATGTACAAATAATTAGGGCTGTCCCCTCTTTGTCGATTAATCAATTGTTTTGGTCTTAGTTGACTACGATTTCTTTAGTTGATTAGTTGTTTTATATGCTTTTTTCATGCTGAATGACTTATTTCCAAGAAATTTATGAGCACATCTCTGGTAAACACAAGATTTAAAGTGGTGTTTTTGTAGGAGTATTTGTGCAGAAACTCAGTTTTTGGAGATCTGTCAATTAAATCAACTACTCGATTAGTCAACAAAATGATATGAGTGTTGGTCGACGAAGGATTTCTTTGGTAGAGGACAGCCCCACAAATAATAATTTTTAGGGTGAAGTATTCCTTTAACAATGAAAACCCAAAGGTACTGCTTACTAAGCCAGTATGAGCTTCAGAAAGTGTGTGTTGTGTATTCTATGGACATGTTGTGTGATCACCCCGGGCATAGCAAGGACAAAAGCTGCATTCATCATATCACTTCTCTTGTCTCGGGTGGTATTTTTAGGCCATGAGCAAGCACCTTCACCAGACCAGAAAAGTGGTACAGTATACAGTGGCTGCACTTTATCTGGGCACTATTGACTGACTCAAATAGGTGCATTCACCAAAATAGATTCCATATCCCTCTTCATAAACCTTTAAGCAAAACTCTCTGCAAGTTGTGACACGTATTTATGTTATAATGAGTTCTTATAACGAGAAGTGTTGCCAAGAGTTTTGTGCTCTGTATCCTGTGACTGCTCACCTTTGTGTGTGTGTGTGTGTGTGTGTGTGTGTGTGGGTGGGTGTGTATCTTTTTTTTTGGCTGTCTATGCATAAAAATAAAAAGGTGTGACGCTGATTATTCTATATGTGTTTGTATGCCGTCTGTCAACTGTATGAACGAGACGAGCGAGACTCTAAGAAGTGAAAGGTGCAGCTCTTTGCCTCTGGCTCTGGACATGACTCACTCCTGGGGAATGCAGCTGCAGCGCTGTGACTCTGATAAGATGCCACTGGGGAAAATCAAACCCTCCATTCTGAGGCCGCAGCACTCGGTCATATTGTAAATAATATGTCTGGCAGCAATGGCAAGATGGTAGATTGGGTGTGAGAGCAGCGGGGTTAATTGTGTACAGAGTGGCATGAGCATTTTGTGTCTTTCATGCAACACAATAGCAGTGATTAAGCAAGGGAATGTCAATTTCTATGTGAAACTAGTCTCATTCTTGAGCCTGCTTTTAAAATGGCTTGTGGCATTTGGCTTTCATTGTTCACATTAAAAGAAAACACTGGTGTTTACACGCTATTTACGTCAAGGCACCTCTTTGTGCGCCCCAGTGCAGTTTCCCATTACATGCCCATGACATTACAGTTTGGGAAAACATTTCTCTCAATTACATTTTACATTACGTCTTTCTACAATTTATGCTGAACATAAATCAGCATAAATCAGCAGCAAATAAACAATCACGAATGCCAATTTGGCAATTTGTCTTTATGAATCGTGAATGTTTTTTTTGCAGGGTGCATTCATTCAAAAGCTCTTTAAACACAAATTATCCAATTAACTGCCTGAAAGAAACAATATTTTTTACCGTCTGCAAATTAAATTTACATTATTAACAAATCAAATAATAGTAGCAAATTATTTCTTTATCTGCCCCCTCTTAGTTGACTAATTGGTTGTTTTGGTCTTAGTCGACTAAGATTTCCTTAGTAGATTAGTTATTTTTTATGCTTTTTTCATGCTGAATGACATTTCCATGAAACTTATGAGCACATATACAAGATGTAAAATGTTGCTTTCGATTAAATCAACTAATCAATTAATCAACAAATTGCACGAGTGTTAGTCAACTGAGAATTTCTTTAATCGAGCACTACATATTCGATACCTAATGATTTAACATCTTTCTGGTACGCAGCCCAAGGTGCTATGGTGAAATGGAAATGTGACTTGTGTAGACAGAATCAGAATCATTTTATTGCCAAGTAGTTTTTAAGTACAAGGAATTTGACTTGATGCCACGGTGCATAACAAGAAACAACAAAGGAACAATGGGTGTCATAATTTCCCAAACTCTCCATTTTACATGTCTAACATGGATACACAGGAACTGTAGTTTTTAAATATCTGCACCGTAGAAGGTGTTTTTAAAAATCTCCATTAGTGATGGAAAACTCAGTTTGCATGCGGATGAAAGGCCAAAACACAGAGGAAAATATCCTGTTTTCAAAGATATCTGTATACGTGTAGACAGGGCCTTAAATGCAGGGTTCATACAAAGTCTTGAAAGTGGAAAATGCTGAATTGTAACCATTGTGTTTTCAAGGTTAGGAATATGCTTGAATTTGGATATACTATATTTTAATATATACTGAAATGAAACGATCCCATCATCATATTTGTTTGTTTTCTGCTGGCAGCTCACACAAAACACACAATCAAAGTTAATATGAACAGCTGGTGGTAAAATAAATATTGATTGCTGTGGGTATAAAGGAATTCTGTGAACTTTATTTTTCGCAATTGCATTTATAGTAACAATTTAGATGTGATGATAAAGGGAGTCTGGACATTTTTGGTTGAGGTACTTTGAAAGGGCTTGGATTTTGCCCTTAAAAAGCTGTATGAACCCTGTAAATTGTGGTGGATTAAGGTTTTAATTGGACTTTTTAACAACTACCTGTAATCCCATGACTAATGAATTAAAAAACAAATGTTCTACTTACAGCATTCTTTTCATACACATACTTCTATACACTGTTCACTGAGAGATCTAGTGGTAACTATTAAGGAAAAAGTGAAATGTGTTGGCATTCTCCAGACAGAACTAATTTGACAACATTATCTGCAGATTCTCGGCTCCCTGTATTATCTCATGAAATGTGTGGTTGTATAACTGTCTACAAACAGATGATAAACTCTGATCTTTTATGTCTGATCGGCCTCTGCAGCCGTTCAAACTCATATCAGAGACATTTCTGAGGAAACTCCACCAAATTCAACTTTCTCCTCCTCCCAGCAGCTATCCACAGAAAAACATCCTTTTGTACTCGCTTTCTTTCTCAGGGTTGTGTGACTCCTTTATTGCAAAAGTTGATATTGTGATGACGATAAAAATACGATATATTGTGCAGACCTAGTAGGCATGGGACGATATGAAAATGCCATGTCACGATTATCCTGGCCAAAATAATTGTGATTCATGATATTATCCCGATAATCAACAAAATATGTTTAAAACT
>JAOVVB010233684.1:0-23796 GCA_028570985.1 Heterobranchus longifilis
GTTTATATATACTTTTGTGTTTTTGTGTTCTTGTTATGCACCGTATCACCAAGACAAATTCCTTGTATGTAAAAACTTGGCAATAAATCTTATTCTGATTCTGATATATTGCTAAAGCTGGAAATATACTTGCTGTTTAACCACCTGTTTGCGTAGACAGTTTCTGAGTATGTACACAATGAACGGACAAAACGGATGCAGGATACGCGAGGCAGCGTTGTGAATTCACGTACTCATAGTGAAAAACGAGTATATCTCCGGCTTTAGTCAGGGGTCGTCAATTTACTCGATGATAGAAAAGGGGTCCTTAAGGAAAAAGGCTGGGAACCACTGCAATAGACCATGTCTTACACATGTCTTTATAATATCAGCATTTGTATGAAGTCTCTGCAATGCTTTGGATTCAGGGCAAACATTAAGCATGCAAACCATTTCATTGTCTTATTAGATTTAATAACAATAATAAAAAGGTCTAACTGTGTTGTTGTGTGTTTTAGGCCAAGGAACGTGCTAACGGGATGGAGCTTGATGGGCGCAGGATCCGAGTGGATTTCTCCATCACAAAACGAGCCCATACACCCACTCCTGGAATCTACATGGGACGTCCCACATAGTGAGTGTTTCTTTACCAGGCAGCTGTTTTATTACAGTAGGGACATTTTTCGAAAGCTACTGTGTGTATGTGATATCTTCCAAGGTGTCACACACTGTTATTCTGTGTGTTTTTACAGTGGTGGTGGCGGTGGCAGTGGCAGCAGTAGCAGTGGTGGTTCATCGCGGCGCTCCTCGAGGGACTACGAGAGGGGCTACGACAGAAGCTACGACAGAAGTTATGATCGTGACTATGATCGCTATGAGGACAGAGAGTACAGATCTTACAGGTGAGTTATTTTTCCGGTGACCTGTTTGGCACATTAGTCTGTTGATTAGTGTTATGGTTAATTGAGTATCATATTAGAATACTTTTTTTTACTGGTATTTAAAGATCAATATGACATAAATTAAGAAGTTCTTTAAAATAAAATCTGAAGCCAAATTCAGCTTTTAGGATTTTATGACTTATGATTAATCTAGTAAATTAAAAGTACAATATGTAATTTGTGTTTGAACATTGTTGGAAACATTTGGGAAAATGTAAGTACACAACTCAACAAAATATATAACATAGGGCTAGTCGTTTTTAGGCATTTTAATGCGGAAATATTACATATACCTTTGTAAGTCCTAACCATGTGTAACCATGCTTATTTTTCAGTATGTTACTTTTGTGTTCTCTATAACTTTGTGAAAGACTTTGTGGAGACTTCAGAGAGGCTTTCTGCCTCTCCCTGCACTGCATGTTATTTGTTTTTCTTTGTCATTTTATGTATTTTAAGTTGTGCAATTGAAAAACCTAAACATTAAATATAAAGGCCATAAAAGCCTCAAGTGAAGTGTTGTGGTTTTGTTTTTCTCCCTACAGACGCAGATCTCCATCTCCTTACTATAGCAGAGGGTACCGCTCACGATCCCGATCACGGTCCTACTCGCCACGTATGTTTAAACCATGTTTCTATCATTAGACTGCAGGGATTAGAATATTGACACATTTACAGTTTATCTGAAATTCTAATATTTATGTAACCTTCACACATACGCTGTCAGTGGAACAGTGATTATCCACAAAAAACTAACATGTATGCCCTGTCCTTTTTTCACAGGTCACTACTGAGCAGTGAGAGAAGAGTCATCAACTGTTTGTTTTATTATTCAGAAGCTTCTCTTTATGTTTTTGACCAGGTTATATATGTGATTTGTTAATGTATTGAAGGTTTAAGAAATGGTTCTAAAGATGCAGTCTGTCTGAGCATCACAATGTCAGTGGTGAATTTATTGTTACTAAATTTGTAGGAAGAATCTGACGAAGAATGCTAGAATATAGATGTATAACTATATCAAGGGTAAATGAGCAATGCTTTGGATCTGCAGCAAAAAGTTCCCCCTCACTTTGGGGGAAATCTGTGAAGTAATTTTGGGTTATCCTTGTAACAGTGTACAAACAAGAACCGAAAACACAACTTCTTTGGCGGTGGTAAATATACGAAGGGCTGTCTTGTTTATGCCTGAATCAACAGACTTGTTTTTATACAAGCAGGATTTTCTGTGGCAGTTATATTACAATTTCTCATTTTACTGTTTGTTGTTGGTTTCTTAAACTATCAAGATCCCAGTTTATACTTATTTAATGATTTAAATACCATTTTTTCTGGTGGGACATATTTTTTGTTGTGCACAAACAATACAAAATGACTTGGGTCATTTGCTCTGTTGTTTAGTAACAGTGTGTAGTATGCTGTAATGGCCACATTGTGAAGTCCCATCAAATATTTGGGAGTTATTGTTTGGTGTTGTTTTTTTTCTTGACAGAAATAAAAAATATTATTGCTTGGACTTCACGCATGCACCCTCACTTGACATCAGTGATCTTCCATCATGAAGCCCTGCTGTGTCACAGTTTGAGGTTTTGGTTTAATTAATGCTTTTTACAGAATTGACTGTTTTTAAATCTTATGAAATGTATTCGGTCTATCCTGGATACAAACAATACTCTTACGTTACTAGTAAATTTAAATATTTTTTCCAATAAATACAACATAAGTCAGATATATAATGGTCAGATGATGACCTTCAGGCTGCCCATGTCCCAATAAATTCCATTATTTGTAAATATGAAAAAATGTTCTTTCTGTAATTATATGGTAGAAGCGCTAGAACATTTGTTTATTCAGTGTGTACATGTGACAATATTTTGGGCTGATTTCCAGTTGGCTTTCAAACATATTATGGTCAGGAAATGTTACTTCACGAACATGATTTGTTATTAATATTCAACAATCCTAAGTTCTCCAACAATGAACAATATGTCATTAATTTGCTCATTATTTTAGCCAAATTTTACATAAAATGAAATTCCCATCTTAAATTTAAACAAACAAATCCAAGCCTATATCTTCAAACACTATCACACATAAACAAAACTATTCATTCATGCAAACTCTTCAAAATGATACCTGCCTCAGTAAACCTCTTGTATGGGTTCATATATTATTTTTTATTTTTCTCTTTATGCATATTTCTGTCATGGAACTAAACCTTTTTGTTCTCTTTTGTTTCTAACTGTTTGTCTATATACTACATTCCCTGAAGACTTATGTTATGATTACAAAATGTATTGTTCAGAATTTTAAATAAAAGTTATTTAAAAAAAACAAAAAAATTAAAATAAACTGCAAACTTTATTCATAAATGGCATAGCCTAAGAAGAGTAGAATTTACATAGCATGTAATAAAAACAAATAAAGTAAGAATAGTAAAGGACAATTACATACAAATAAATAATAAGCAGGGTTACATATATACACAATTATAAACATATTCAATCAGAGGATTCAGGGACAAAGATATAGTTTTTCCAAAAGCTTATTACTTTTTTGTTGAAGTGTAGTTTGAGTAGAGAATTTAGTTCTATGAGGAAAAGTAAAAAGGTAAAAACGTAGGTAGTGAATTAGAACATTGCATATAGAATAATAAAAGTAATCACATGTATTAAAAAAAAATATATTATATAATAATCGGTAACATAAAAACGTAACTTTATGCAGTCTGTCAGAGTGCACATATGACGTTGCATTCAGTCCTTTCTCTGACCAATCACAGACCTCCAACGTCAAAACACTTCCGGTTTGCTCTCCAACTTGCCTTTCCACCGGAGCGGCTGGTGTGAGCAGATATCAGAGGAGTGAACACCACGTAGACCAAAGGCTAAAAAAAAGACATAAAGGTACTAAAAGAGGAGTGTTTCCAGCTAACTAGCTTTCGGCTATTTGTAATGACTGTAAAATGCAGACAGTAGTTTGTGTTCAGACAGATATTCTGGCTAACAGGTAGCTAGGAGTGGTTTCACTAGCTAACGTTAGCATGCTGTGTTTGAATGAGCTACCTAAACACGTTTTCAGTGGAGCTCGTTCAACTGGATGATAAATGCCCAGACAAGACTTTGAGCAGGCCTGAGGTGTTGGTGAAATAATTTGACATGGGGTCATGGTGTAACCAGCTTGTTGTGACTCTTGCAGATGCCCCCAAAAAAGACAGAAGCCCCCAAACAGCCTCCATTAATTGGACGATTTGGAACCTCTCTGAAAATTGGAATTGTGGGATTACCTAATGTTGGGTATGTATGTGCAAGTAATGTGGATGTTTGCAAAGCATTTTCGTTATGTGAGTGAATGAACAGATATTTGATTCATCACTCAGGTTTAAAGGTGCAGTAAGCGATTCTAATAGAGCTGCAAAGATTAATTGATTAGCCAACTATTTTGACAATCAAATATAGGACACCTTTAATGAAATCGCAAAATATGGACTAGTGCAATAACCAAATCGCAGGGGGGGCAATATTTGTTAAAGGCAAAATATATCTGAAAATACCATTCTGAATTAAGTTGTGGAGCTGCAGAGATGACCCGGCCAACAAATCATAGTTTTTAAAAATCTTTGATCAAAACTCTTTGTTTGGTATGCATCCTTGCAAAAAACAAAATCACATCATGTTCATTTTAATATATTTTTCAATGAAAAGAATAATGATGCAAAAAGATAATAATTCCCGCCAATATCTTGAATAATATCGCAATTACTACATCAGTCAAAATAATCACAATGAGATATCTTTTACCAAATCATTCAGCCCGAACTCATCAATTAATGGTCTTGCGTAATTAAAAAATTAAAGAAAATCAGAATTCTCTGATTTGTGGACAAAACAAGACATTTGAGGATGTCATCTTGGACTTTGGGAAACACTGATCTACATTTTTCTTCACCATTTTCTGACATTTTATCGACCAAAGAACTAATCGATTAATCAAGAAAATAATCAACAGATTAATCAATAATGAAAATCATCGTTAGTTAACTTGCAGCCCTAGATTCTAATCCAGTACACTTTTTGTCAAATTCTGCACAGTCCGCTAGCTGTCCATTCTGTGTGTGCGCTGAAATAAAATCTGGTGTTCATACACAGCCCTAGCTCTGTAAATGGGAAACAAACAAAGTGGCTTGGATGGAGCTACACAACACTATTCCATCTGTGCTCGTGCACAGGACAGGGGAAAGTCCATGGATAAAGAGAAAGGCAGTGGGTCCAAGAGGGATGGTAAATCTGGCTTCTGAAGGAGCACTTACGGGAGGGGTGTATTTGTTTGGGTGTTGAGTTAAAATATCAACAATCTTAATCCAGAATTGCTGACTCTGCCTTTTAATTATTGCACTGTTCTTGACACTCCTGACTCTGTCCACTGCAGGAAATCCACCTTTTTCAATGTGCTGACCAAAAGCCAAGCTGCTGCAGAGAACTTCCCATTCTGCACAATTGACCCAAATGAGAGCAGGGTGCCTGTTCCCGATGAACGCTTTGAGTTCCTCTGCCAATACCACAAACCAGCCAGGTGTGTGTTACGTCCTCCTGACAGCTAATTTGTCCAGAATCCATCGATTTCTGTCTAACAGACGATCCCTCCTTGTCTGGCTCTTTTGTCTCTTTAGTAAAGTTCCAGCTTTTCTAAACGTGGTGGATATTGCTGGTCTGGTGAAGGGAGCTCACTCAGGACAGGGACTTGGAAACGCCTTCCTCTCCCACATCAGTGCCTGTGATGGCATCTTCCACATGACTCGTGAGTTGTCAATACTAACTGCCTGCAGCTGCTGTGTAGTAACAGCTGAGTAGAGTGGACAGGTGTTGGAAGGCCGAGCTATTACACTTCTTAAAGGGGAACAAGGCTCATTTGACTTCACTCATGTTGTGCCTGTGGCCCAGAGAAGATATGATATGGCCAGTACTTGTGATTATACTCTGTTCTATAGTGGGGTATCTAACCTTAAAGCAGAGGTCTCAGACTGCCAGTCCAGGAGCCATTTTCAGCTCGCCCTCGCCCTCTCCCTCCCTCCGGCCCACAACATGATGTCAAAAATATAATATAATCTGGCCTGCAAAATCCTTTTTTTATTTTTTTCTAGTTGTTTCTTACTAATTGAAATACTCATTTATTTACAATTTAAGTAAAAACACTCCATTAACAAATATATATATTTCATTTGGCGCAAAATTTAACAATGACAAAGGACAAAGGTCCACGATCTGCCCGGTCAGGTTTTGATAAGAAGAGAGTGGACACAGGCGGTGGAGTGAGCTTTATTTGTTGTAATGAAAATAAATAAGTAAAATTTCAGAATATTGTGCATTGAAGTGGCTCTCTATGAAATGACTTGTGCTTTCAGGAGCGTTTGATGATGAGGATATCATCCACGTGGAGGGTAACGTTGACCCAGTGAGGGACATTGAGATCATCCACGAGGAGCTGCGACTAAAGGACGAGGAGCTGATCGCTCCGGCCCTTGACAAACTGGAGAAAACTGCCGTCAGAGGAGGTGACAAAAAACTCAAACCTGAATATGTAAGTAAAGTGTGTTTGTGCTTTAATGCATCTGCTGTCTTGTTTCACACTTGTGTCACTATGTGCATCACTATTGGGGGATGTAGGAGATGATAATCTGTAATCAGTCTGCAGACATATAACCTGCTGCTTCTTGCTTCAGGACATCATGTTGAAGGTAAAGCAGTGGATAGAAGAGGAGAAGAAACACATCCGATTTTACCACGACTGGAACGACAAAGAGGTAATAATGCATGCATGCATATGCATGTATGTACGTGCTTGAATTAGTTTGTGTGTTAGGCTTGTGTCTCTGTAAGTGTTTGGTGGAATATTCCTAAAAATGTGTTACTGGGCTGCTGTTTGGATCAGTGGAAAGTCTTTGTCAGCCTTCATTGCACCCTTGTTTGTTTGTAGGTATGGGAAAATATGAAATTTTCATGTCACGATTATCCTGGCCAAAATAATTGTGATTAACAATATTATCCTGATAATCATTGAAATATGCTTAAAACTGTTACAGTGGTACTAAAACACATTGAAGTCACTTTACCTTACATTTAGTTAAGAAACAAATATTTCTATTGCATCACAGATAGGATGCACATTATTTCAGTGAACATCCTTTTTACTGGAAAAAAAAAACAAACAAATATGGTAATCATGAATCATAAGGTCCCCCTTATTAAAAATGTCATAAAAAGTCATAGTATAGTATGTCACAAAATATCTTTTAATAGGCTACATCAAATAAGAAGATGTTAGACCTGGCATGTTAACAGAGCCTCTGGGACAAGATTCACATTATCTCATTAGTAGGATGTCACCTGAGAAATTCAGTGAACTGAGCTTTTGAACTCAACTGTTTCCTTTTTAAATGATCTCCACAGATTGAGGTGTTGAACAAATATCTGTTTCTGACATCCAAGCCCATGATCTACCTGGTTAATCTCTCAGAGAAGGATTACATCAGAAAAAAGAACAAGTGGTAGGTTTGCAGTGGTGGATGAGTGCATGGCTCATACATTGTTTAAATATGCAGCTATTATTGAACGTTCAGAATAACTCGCCCTGCTGCCTGTTTTTCTCAGGTTGGCCAAAATCAAGGAGTGGGTAGACGCTCATGACCCCGGTGCTCTGGTCATTCCTGTGAGTGGAGCTATTGAGTCAAAACTGCAGGACATGGAGGAGGAGGAGAGGAATAAGTACTGCGAGGAAATGAAGACACAGAGGTGAGACATAAAAGAATATCGTAAACGGGGTTGAGAAGTGGTTTAAATGCCACTTAGGGCTGTAACTAACGATTATGTTTGTTGATTCATCTCTCACTTATTTTCATTATTAATCGTTTAGTCTACAAAATGTCAGAATGGTGAAAAAAAATGCTGCTCTAAATGTCATTCATTATTCCTGTGTTATTCCTGCTATGACAAGTCAAAGTGCCTGCAGTGCAAAAGGCCTTTGAGTCAACTGACATTGAATAATTAAATAAGTCTCGCAACATTGTGCAATTCTGTTTAAAGCCACACTAACAGGGTAGTGAAGTGAACTGTATTTGTTCTAATAAATCACAGATTTCAGGCTTTTATCATTGAATGCAACCTTTTTAAAGATACATGTTTGTGTGTTTCTAGTGTTATGACCAAAATAATCAAGACCGGCTACGCAGCACTACAGCTGGAATACTTCTTCACAGCGGGGCCAGATGAGGTGCGAGCGTGGACCGTCAGGGTAAGTGCTGTGATATGAATAACCTTTCTTTATGCTGTGATCACACAACTTGCACGACTTTGACCGCAGGATCATTTGTGCACATGCATTTGTGTTTATTTACATTACTCGTGCAAGACGCGCCGGTGTAGATCCCAACGTTTCCTTCCGCTATTTCTTTCTGTCATTAACCATGGCCGAAATAACCACTATTGCTGGTTTGTTATTGTATGTTATTGTGGAATTCCCCACATGTCGGAAAACCAAACACCGCCGTGTCTGGGTTCATAACATCATCCAGAAGCACACACAGCTCGTTGAATTTTACCGCCTTCTCTAGAAACTGCGTCTGGATGACTGATCATCCAGACCAGATCAGATCCAGATCAAAAGGATGCTGAAATAACTACATCATGATGTTGATTTGTAAAAAGTCTGAATTCATGCTTTGTCAGATCTGTCCACAAGACAACAAGCAAACGACTTTTAAAATGCTTGTTTTCTGAATGGAGTTTGGATCGATCAGGGTTATGCTGTGCAAGAGAATCTCAGCGCTGATAGGCTTTCACATCGGATTTCAACTTCTGTAAAATGTTGATCAAAACACTAATAGTTCTGTTTTCTGTTGGATATTTATTATCTTATCTCGAATAGTAAGTGCCCTTGTTGTCAAATGGGAATATTACACATTTATGATTAGTGGTGCGGCAAATTATTCTGTCGTGGTATCATGATATGTTTTCTCTCTTTCTTACTGTGCAACACTGAGTGATATATATACATCTGAGAAATGCGCTCTAAATTTGCATGATTTTTTTTATTAGAAGCACATTTTTCTAGATTTGGATTTTCTTAGGCCCAACCCCAATCTCCACCCTCACAGACTCACAGACTTTTGAGGCGCGTTCACGTTAAGTTTATGAGACCCTGGTCTCAGGAGACCTCCAGCATAAATAAATAAATAAAATAAAAAAGTGAGGGTTTAGGGCTGTCCCACTGTCAAATCGTCAACTCCATGAGGGCTCTCGAGCAGACATTTTGAGCCCTTTCTAAACACATTCCACAAGTCCGCATTTCTGCAGACTTTGCCTCAGGGAATTACCCACAATTCATAGCATTGTGACGTTAAAACACAGGGTTCCCGGGGGAAGCCCTGAAGGGTTAAAACAAAAAAGGTAAACATAAACTTGTACATTTAGGATTTAAGATGGTTCCTTAAAACACATGAAATCAGAGGAATGCAAGCACACCTGGTTTATTCATCAAACATTTAATTTATTTTTTCTCAGTTTCTCAGTGAATTGACAAAAATGAGTGAATTGGTTATTTGACTCCTCCACTCTGTAAAGAGCCTGGAAGACATTTAAATCTTCCTTGCCCGTGAAGAAGGTAAAAAAGGTGGAATAAATTCCCAAATATAACATGTTTTGGCTTTAGGGTGGAGATTGAGATTGGGCCATAGACTGGTCAGACTGAATTGCCATTTAGTATTTTATTTAATCTTTCACTGTTCACTATTTGCATTGCTAAAAAAAATCAGAGATGTTGGCAGCAATTCAAAGGTGTAGAACCAGGCTAGCATTTACTGTATTTCTCTCCCTTGTTGTTTAAGTATTTGCAGCAGATTTATTTAATGTGTAGGTTTTCACTCTTCTATAAATTTTGTCTTTAGGTGCCACCATACAAGGCTTTTTTTTTTGAGTTTTTAAAAATGTATTTGACCTTTTTAGCAGGATGTTTCTCTCGAAAAAATACAATTCACTGTTTTTTGACACCATCATGTTCGTGGGCAGCATATTGTGTTAGTATGGGGAATTAATTAATCTTATCTGTGATGAAATTCTTCAAGCTTGCAGTGTGTTCATACATTTTCTTTTGTGTTCCAACAGAAAGGGACCAAGGCTCCTCAAGCTGCAGGAAAGATCCACACTGACTTTGAGAAAGGCTTCATCATGGCCGAGGTGATGAAATACACCGACTTCAAAGAGGAGGGCAGTGAAAATGCAGTCAAGGTGGGGTTTTTTTTTTTTTAATAGAGTTTCATTATAAGCTTGAACTGGCACACTGTTGAATTTCTGCCAACATCACTGACTTTCTGAGAAATGTCCTTGAATACAATTTAAATGTGTCCTTTTTCACAGGCTGCTGGAAAATACAGGCAACTGGGCAGGAACTACGTGGTGGAGGACGGTGACATTATCTTTTTCAAATTCAACACACCCAATGCACCGAAAAAGAAACCATGAGACCACACAATCAGCTGAGGGAGAATGCTGTTCAGTCGGGCCCCAAAGAGCTACACTGTCTGCTGGTTTTCATACTTCTCTTTTGAATTCAGAGGATCAGCTCATGGCCAGAGGTATTTACTCATCCGGCCTCCCAGGTTTGAATCTATTGAAATCATTCTATTTAATAATGTTTCTATACAAGAATAGCATACATCCCTACCTGTAATATTTGGAGCACATTTTCAAATGACATTGTTGAGCCTATATTCTAGATTTCATGGTCTCAAAGAAGAACAGGTATAATTGAACTGAGAAATATTTAATTTTTGATTTTACTGGAAATAGAAGAATAATAAACTGTATCAGAACAAAAACTGCATATTGTTTTCTAATTGATGCTGGCACTGTCCTTGTGTTTTTAATATGCATCAGATGATCAGAGTTTGTCCTCTTTTCTAGATGCTTTTTGACAATGCTCAGAGACTTTCTTGTTTTAGTTTGTTAAAAACGTATCTTTAAGATGATCTTTGATTTCTCTGAGTAATAATAGCTTGCCTTTCTGTCATTCGTTGACAATTACCTTCATGATTACTGCTGATTAATTGGTGAGTTCACATCATAACGACATTCTTTAGCGCTTTATAACAGGTAGGTGTGCTCAATCTGTAAATAAGCTCCTATATCATAACAAAAAATCATAACAGTGTTAGCAATATACAGCCTGTTGATTGCTACAAGTGCCTAATCATCATTAATTATATAAAGCTCATCATGAATGAGTTTTAGGTGTTTTTCCCTAGAACTAAAACTATTTTCACTGGTCCTTTATGCCTTTTCCCAAATTAAACTTTCTTACGTTCATGCTATTCACAATAAAGTCAAAAATACCTTATCCAGTTATGCCAAAATATATGGTGTTTGACTGCTGCTGCGTTAACTATGAAGAGAAAATGAAAGCTGTCACTCAGTGTTGCACTTGAGGCCGGTACTGTTCTGTATTCTGAGGGGGAAGAATATTGTTATTTTAGAAAGAGCAAAGCAGGCATCCCTGACAGTGCAGGATGAGACACCTGAATGGAGAATGTTGTTATACACACTGCTTTTATTGACTTTGGTTTGGGCTGGTTTAAAAAAAAAAGGAAAAAAAAAGATGGCATTCACATTATGAACTCCACCCTGTGTTACGAGACAATGTGTCATTGTAAATCAGCTAGACATACACACGAGTGCTCTGTGGATCATCTGGACTGTACAGCTTGTTTCACCTCACTGCCTCCACAGTGTGAATGTCTTTTATTTTCAAGAGTTCCCTCCAAAAAAAAATCCCCTCATTAAACATCTTGTGGAAGATAGAAAATCCTATGAACTTTAGGGAGCCAGGATATATTAAATGTCATCATCATCAATATGCATGTGTCAATAAAAGGAGACAAACCTGTCATTGCTTTGTGTATTTCTAATTTGTTTACACATGAGAGGCTAATGTCACAACATAGGGGAATTAATGGACTGTGCCACTGGAATAATCTTTTAACAGTGTTTTAATTACAATCAGTTAATAATTTGATATATTTAAGCAAGCTATTATCAATTGAATAACTATTTTTTGTCTTTAATGAGGAATTATTAAGCTTTAAGTAAGAAAAAAACCCAGCTGTCTTTTGCAGTATGTAGTGATGACAAAATGCAAACTATTAAACTAATTGAATTTGCCACTTAATTGTATTTCCTTGTTTAAATGTTAATTCCTAGCAGCACACTTAAACAAGGAGAAGAAGAAAAACTGATTTAAAAAATATATTAATTTAACTTTACTGCTTTTTACTCGTCGTTTTTCTGGAGCCTTCGATCATAACAGCAGATGGAGTTGTCGTGAAAATGTAGATGTTTAAATTCCCCTTTTTTCTTAACACTTTAAGGACTTCTCGGTTAAAAGTTGAGATTCAAAGTTGTATTTGATTGCTTGCTTTCCATCCATTATTAGGCCCAATGTATAGCAGTTCCATATGCATATAGTTATACATTGATTATGATTAAACACTGTAAAAGTCATTACTGCAGTGACACTCCTGCTCCATAGATAGGTAGGATAGATAGATGTAGGAATGTAATCATGTGGATGTTATTTATTTATTTATTAACAATTGCTAAAAACATTTATTTTTGAAACACTTTTCAGATGACAAATGAGCTTTTAATGTGGAACAAACCATGAACGGGTTTCCCCTGCTTTGATTAATTGTTTTTAAAAAAGGAAACCATTGAAATATTGAATTAGTATGTTACAGTTTTGTCTGAGCAAACTTCGTCTGTTGATAAAAGTGTGCAACAACAGTCAAAAGAGCCACAACAAGAGTGGACGTTGAAGACTTTGCAAATGTTAACATGTTGTTTTGGTTAATTATGTGACAAGTTGAACACGAAATAAACTATTGTAACCAACTACAAGTTAGTGTATAAGACTGTAATAACTTTTGAAACCCGTCTTGTTGTAGTAATGGAGGACAACTGACGATTTATAGTGAACATAAAACTTAAAAAAAAAAGATTCGTCGCACGTCTATTGCATGTTTGTGTGTTATTGTGGCAAAAAGAAAACACTGCATTAAAACAACGACCAATATTGAGAATATATAACTTGATTTTACATTAAAGCGGTAAAATAAAGTGTATAATTTCGACACAAACACCGTTTTAACAAGTATCTCTTTTGGGAATTCAACAACTGCATTCCATCTCTTGTCTCGGCTCAACAACAAACAGGAAACACACGTCTTCTAAAAAAGTGATTGATATTCCGCTTAGCCAATGGCATCCGCCGAACCCCTCGATTAGCCAATTGCCTTAGAGAAGAAGGGCGGGACGTCCTGTAATGTGATGCAAATTCGACGGTCAAGCTTGTTAGTCCCGCCTTTTTGTGTTTCCCGCACCGTCAATCAAAATAGAAAAAAATCGACCCGAATTCACCGATCAACACTAGCCCGCCTTTGATAAAATAATCATGTTTAGAGTTTAGTTTATCAGATAATCTTCCTGGTTACTACCATTCACGATATGACTGGTACGTAAACAGTTAGCGCATCGAAGCGTGCAACTAATCGGTGAGTTTGTGCAACCTACAGCGAAGCAAGCTGCGTCTTTTTATCTTTTGCTCTACTGCTAACTAGCTAGATATGGTTAGCTAACTGAGCTAGCTTGCTAGCCACGGAGTTGACAAAGTAAACAGTCGATCTGGGCCGAAATCGCCACAGAATCTGCGCTGCAAAGTTGAATTTCGGTCAGCTCCTTTTGGATTGGAGAGTGGGGATGCTTTGCGGGCTTTTCTGGCAGGCAGGAGTTGAAGATTACAGAGTTTTGCTGAGTTTCCCCCTCTCTCCCTGCTAGCGCCAGAGCAGCCTCTGAAACAAGGAGGAATGGCGTCCGCGGACGTGGACAGCAGTCAAAGCGAGTTTCTGCAAGCCGGCGGCGCAGCGGAAACACAGGTATCCGACATTTTCTAGCTCGTCTTTTTCGCTCGCTTTCGATTGCTGGTTGTATTTTTGAGAGCATGGAGTTCACACGTTTTAAAATTTTGATGGCATGGGGTGAAAGCCGTACACTTCCTGTGTTCCCCTCAATAACGGCCACCCACTTTACCCCTGTAAAACCCGCCCATAGTGGGTAGGACACTGAAGTCAGTCACTTGGGTCGGCTCGCTGGAAGATAGCCGGTGTACCTTGGGCTGGGAGGATGCCGGGGTGTGATACTATTGCAGGGATAGCCTCCATAATCAAAACAGTAGCGTTCAATTGTGTTGTAATAGCCACCCATCCCCCACACCCAGCTCTCGAGCATTTCTGAGCCCGTTATCTTCACTCTGTGTGTTGGTGGTTGCTTCTAGGTTGTTGCATCGTTTGCATCAGCACAAATCCAACATGATCCTCCACTCCCTGTGATTTACTCTCTCTTTGATGTAGCAGTACAGTCTCTGAATGCATAACTGATTTCCAGACAATGGCCAGGCATCCCCTTTCTGGGATGTAATCTAAAACTGAGATGAATCTTGTTGTTGTAAGTGTGATGTGTGCTTGTTAATCTGTGTGTTCATTTTGACTCCAAGACAACAGATATGTCAGCCATTCAGCTGACGGGTTCAGACCGATGGGAGGTGTTAACTCCTGTCTCAACCGGGAAGGAAGACCAGGGAATCGTTCACATTCCAAACTCTGGGATTGTCACGTCCAATGGGCAGTACGTGCTTCCAATTGGGAGTCTCCCCAGCCAGCCCATTTATGTTACAGCATCTGGAAATGAGGCTGCAGCCAACGGAGTGTCAGGCATCCAGTATCAGGTAAAAAGATGTAAAACACGTTTAAAGGAATACTTCACCGTCAAAATGACCATTTTTATATCAATTACTCATTGAGTGTTGCGTTGAATGCATGAAGAAAACCTTGATGAATGCAAGTAACAGGGGGGCCGTGTTTAACAACAGCAAAACTATATCAAAACATCTGTTTACAAACTCTCATAACTTGTGCAGTATAATCAAAATCTCATTTATCCATGTGCTCAGTACTTCCCAAACACATGTATTTTTTCTAAAAACCTTACTATTTACAACACCTCTGCTACTTGTCCATGCAAGTCCGGACAAGTAGCACCTGCACAAGTGGGAAGTGGAAGTGTTGTAGATAGTCAGGTTTTAGCAAAAAAATGAGGTGTGTGGGAAGTACTGAGCATACAACTGGATAAATGAGACTTGGATTGTACTGCACGATGAGTTTGTAAACTGATGTTTTGATACAGTTTTGCTGTTGATAAACGTGACTCCCTATTACTTAAATTCATTGATTTTCTCAGTTCACCGTGGAGCCATGCGACAAAAACAACGTTTTCTTCACAAATTCAAGGCAACGCTTGATGAGTAATTGATGTACAAATGGTCATTTTGATGGTGAAGCATTCCTTTAAGATACAGTGGGTGTTCTGTTCAGGTGATGATCTTTGATCAAAACTATCGCTCCCTCTTCCAGGTCATCCCCCAAATCCAAAATGCAGATGGGACACTTGCAGGATTCGCACAGGGATTGGATGATGGCACGGGGCAGATCCAGCTCCTCCAAGATGGGAGCCATGGCAGCATCGGAATCAGCTGTGCCACAACGGCGACCACAGACCTCCTGACGCAGGCGGGGCAAGTACAGTCAATCCAAGGCGTCCCGCTGACTGGGGGGTCAGCATACACCGGCACAGTACCCGTCGGGCTGCCCGGCAACATAACGTTCGTCCCTATAAACAGTGTGGATCTGGAGTCTCTCGGACTGACCGGAGCGCAGACGGTCCCCATCGCAACGGGGGTAACACCCGAAGGTCAGCTGATCATGGGTGGCCAGACGCTGGACAATCAGGGTCAGGACGCTGGCGTCAAGCAGCCGCTGGTGACGGTGAGCGGCGCCAACCAAGAACTCTACGTGCCAACCACCACTTCCTCCTCCAACCCCTCCCATCTTCCGGAGACCATCGACGGCACCGGGGTTCTGACCCAAGCAACCGCCGTGTCTGCAGGTGTGTCCGACCCCTCCTCAGAGAACTTCAACTCCCACAACCACCTGCAGCAAATCCAGGTCAGAGTGTGTGTCTTTGTGTGTGAATGTGTGTCAGTGGTTCCCATCCTGGGGTCAGGATGGTCCCAAGATAAATCTTATGGTTCACAAGATTTGAAGTTACAAGAAGGAAAAAAATATATATTTATGTTCCACAAAATTATGTTTATTTCTTTGTGAGATTCAGGCCTCTAAAAATTTGAAAAAGAAAAAATACTGTTAGGTCCACATTATCGCCATAACTGGTGATGAGTGGTGCTGGGTATCAGACCACAGTGCTTTCTTGGTACTGTACAAAACGTGTCTGTAGCACAGAGTAGGGCTGAACAAATAATCTGAATTTTATCGAAATCGCAATATAGCCTAGTACAATATCCAAATCGCAGGAGGCAAACTATGTGTCAAAATACCGTTCTGAATTAAGTATTGTGGTGTTGCAGAAATGTCTCGGCCTACAGATTGTAATCTACAGAAAAAATCTTTGTTTGGTACAGTTCCATGCAAAAAAAATTTTTTTTAAATGCAAATGAGAATAATGATGCAAAATGATCATTCCCTCCAATATCAAGAATCATATCCCAATTGCAATATTCAGTCAATTAGATATTTTTGCTGTATTGTTCAGCCCTAGCACAGATTATTGGAAACAGTCAATTACTGAACACTGATAGTATACTAGATACTAGATAGTTCCTAGTTTAATTCAAACATAACTTTTAAAAATGTTGGCTTTTTTGTTTTAATGAAAAAAGGGGCTTTGTTGAAAGAGCCTGATAATATTCTTCAAAGGAAGAAGAATTCTGGTATCTGTATCAAAAGTCAGGTATTGCATCGGCACTCGTATCTGGAAATTTCAAGCCAAAAAGGTTGGGAACCACTGCTTTAAGGTTTACTGCGTGACTGTTTCCAAGAGTTTCTTTGGCTGACCCACCTAGATTTGCCTCATGCAGGGATGCTTTTTTACTTCATTGCATATGTTTATATGCTACATAACTACAGCTGCACTTTTATGATCAGATGTCAGCTTGTGTTCGGACCCCGAGGGTCAACAACCACAAATTAATTGTTAGCCTGTGAGAAAATGCTCTAGCTTGCAATTTATTAACAAGATTAAGGCTAACTATCCACTGTACTGCTGAACCGTGGCGTGAATGCTGCTTTCTCAACCTTTGTGTGTAATTTATTTAAATTTCTCTGCAGGTCTCATCCTCTAACGCCACCACTATCTCGCAGCCCATCCTGCAGCTGTCTGGGGACAGTCAGGGTCAGGTGGCTCAGGGTCAGGACCTGACTGCAGCAGGTCAGACTCTGCAGAGTGTGCAGCTGGTCAACCCGGGGACCTTCCTCATCCAGGCCCAAACTGTCACCGCTACCGGACAGATCCAGTGGCAGACCTTCCAGGTAATCTATTATAAGAACTTTCTTCATGTTTTAATGCAACAAAGTGGCCTACAGAAGTTTCCCATGGGAATTTCTCGGGACAGTTTTTTTCTTTTGAATTTTGGAAGTTCAACCTCAGCTTCTATAATAAACTGTGATGCAGAGAATCAGACCCTTTAGGACAAAAATGTCCCCATTTTTGATCCCACAGTCATTACAGCATAAAATCATGTGTTATATTATATCAGGCTTTCAATCTAGAGCTCTGGCTTCAAAGTGTAGTTTTTACTATCTTATGTTTGCCCTATGGGGCAAATACATGCCATTTTCCTGACTTCCACTCAGGTTATTGCTGCTGTATTATGGAGCATTGCAGTGTTTGATGCAATGCATCAAAATCAATGTTATTGCCAATTATTGATGTATCCCAGACTGAAAAAAACCCTGTAGCATTTAGTATCCAGAAAATATTTTCTTTTGTGTTTTTTTCCATTATGAAAATGAATGAAAATTTGATAGTTCAGCTGAAAGTTGAAAATAATATTAATCTTTTTAGTATTTTTATGGCAGTTTTAGGAATGGGACATTTTTATCATCCAAGAACATCAGAGCAACATTTTTAAAGGCTTAAGTACAGGATTTCCAGAGATCCTTAAAAAGTCTTAAAAGGCATTGAATTAATTAATCTAAAAATAATTGATATTAAAATGTCTTAAATCAATCTTATAAAATTCTTAAAAATGGCAAGAAAGATGATTTGTTTTTTTTTCTGTCTTTGCATTGTAAAATCCCCAAATAATTGGTAACTGTTTTTTAAAAATAATTTACCAAATGCCTCTTGCATTAACAGCATGAGCATGGGAGTAGGAGACCTGTTCTGCTCCTTCTGTTCCCGGACTCTGAAATTGCCCACACATTTTTCACTGGAATAAAAAAGTCATGTTTTATCTTTTACATTTGGGTGAAATTGTTCCTAACTCCAAGTAATTAATGCCAATTCATGTTCTTTTTTTTTTCCAATTTTGGTTATTGTAAAATTGGTATTAAATTGAATTCTGAATGGCATTAAAAAGTCTTAAATAGTCTTAAATCTAACTTGACTGTAGGAACCCTGTAATTAGCATGTTGTGTTTTGTGCTGTGAAAGCTGTCAGATTACTAACATGTATCCCATCTCTCTCTCTGTAGGTCCAGGGTGTCCAGTCACTCCAGGGGCTCCAGTTGCCCCAGGGGCAGGGGCAGGCCCAGCAGCTGACCCTAGCCCCGGTCCACACCCTGCCACTGGGCCAGACAGGTCAGGTCAGCCTGCCCAACCTCCAGACAGTCACGGTGAACTCTATAGCACAAAGTGGAGTTCAGTACACACAGGGGGAGGACACAAACAGTCCAATTGGTACGAGGCACATGCACACCCATCCTCACACCGAACTCTTCATTTTAATGAGCAAATCTTAAATGTTAAATCACTTAAAGAGAAATCTGCATCTTCTCCTCTGGTTCAGGTATCCAGATAAAGGAGGAGCCGGACTCTGAGGAGTGGCAGCTGAGCGGAGACTCCACGCTGAACCCCAGCGATCTGAACAACCTGCGCGGTCCGATGGGAGACGAGGACATGGACACAGCGGGCGGGGAGGGCAAGAGGCTCCGCAGAGTAGCCTGCACCTGCCCCAACTGCAAAGAGTCTGGAGGAAGGTGGGGCTGTCGAAAAACACACACATCACAGATACACAGATACCAGGAGGTGTGGGTATTCAGCCCGGGGCGATAATTCAATATGATAATTTATCATCTATCGATAATAACGAGCACATACTAACTCAGATTTCTCAGAAAATCTGATGTGAAAAATTTGTGGGAATATCATTTGAAGATTGCAGCCTTGTTTTTACATCACACTATTTGTGTGCATGCATGTAATCACATTTTCTTCTTTTTTTTTCTTCTCTAATTTCACTTGAAACTATATTAATTTTGCACTAAAGTTAAATGAGAAAATACTCAGTACTTTCAATTTGTCAAGTATTTAATTCAAACAGAAATATACAAAAATAGGCGTTACCGTGTGGTTATTTTATATAAAGTATTTATTGATGAAATTACCAGAAAACATGCTGTCGTGAATTGTTATCGAGATATGAAATGACCTATATTGGGATAGAAGATTTTGGCCGTATCACCCAGCCCTACTGAAAAATACATCATACTTACTGTAATAAAAAATATTACAACCATATATTGCAGGTTTGTTCAGTATCAGCCAATTTTAATACAACCATAAAATCCATTTCAGAGACACCTTTCAGTGATACACCCTGATGTTGTTAATCGCAGCAGCTGTACTAAACACTTAATGTCTCAAAACTCAGATTTCTCTGTTATTCCTTTTATAGTTTTAGAACTCGTGTTTAACTGGAAATGATCTGCTGCAACCAACTTTACATTCCTCTATTGAAGTAGTTTTACTGGTTTTAAATCCTGTTTCCATGCAAATCTCTATTTGTGTACAAACATTCATGCCAACACAAAATGCAAATGTTTTGGCTAATCCTTTATGAGCACAGTGTTGTAAGATTATTATTTTGCTTTTTTTTTTTGCATTGTTGTGTCTTTTTATTAACTTTCTGTGTGCTGTTAAATTGCATGTTTTCAGACTTTGCATTCATCCCCCCCCCGCTCCACAGTATTTGTGTTTTCTACTCATTTGGCATGTTTCCTGCGTTTCACAGAGGTTCAGGCATGGGGAAGAAGAAGCAGCATATCTGCCACATCGCCGGCTGCGGGAAGGTTTACGGGAAGACGTCTCATCTCCGAGCTCACCTGCGCTGGCACAGCGGCGAGAGACCCTTCGTCTGCAACTGGATGTTCTGCGGGAAGAGATTCACCAGGAGCGACGAGCTGCAAAGACACCGGAGGACACACACAGGTGAGAGGATGCTTTTCAAATCACCTCTTAACACAGTGATACAGTTTTTTGTGTTTGGCGCTAGTTATAATATGAATAACATGCATTTAGTTTAGTTTTTAGGAGATGTTCCTGTTGTTAGACTTTGCAGTTAAAACATAACGGGTACCAAAATACTTTCATGTTTGCCTGCAGCTGTCCATTCCTTTGTTTTTGATTACACAATGTTCAGTGATAAGAGGCGTCGAGCATCATCTGTGAAGTGAGAAAATGCAGCAGCTCCAAAGCTAAATGCTAAGAGTCTGGGTGTTATATATGAAAGCAATAACTTTAAACTTTAAATAATCTGCTGGTATTTGGTGCTGAGAAACATGAATTACAGGGTGCCAGCAGGGTCTTAAAAGTATTTTTTTAAAAGCATTGAATGTAATAGGTTTCAAAATAAGGTCAGAAAAGTATTGATATAAAAGTCTAAACGAATACAAATATTCATTCACAAAGATCTTACGTTTCATAGGATTAAATACATTCTTTAATGTCATTAATACATGTTTTGTGTGAGACGTTGCAATGTACTCTGGTGTGGCTTGGATACAACAGTAGCCTACAGTACATTAAATTCAAGCACTCATTTTCTAGGGCTTACTGGCATACTGATTTTCCATTATATCCTTCATCATTTTGCCAGTATGGCCATGAAGTTGGCATCAAATTTCACCCTTAGTGGTATTAAAAGTCTTATATTTACTTGGAGAACCCTGGGGGTACCCTGGATTAAATGACTGGTTACAGAAAGTTACTAGAATTATATTGATCATTTATCAAATAAAATATCATAAGTGTTTCATCTGGCTGCAAGACAAATGTTTTATTTAGGTTTTAGTTGATCCTCAGATTTAATGAGAAATTCTAAGATGATGTCAGATGATCTCTGAGGAGGATTTATTATTTTTGAATTGATTTTTAAATTATTCATCAACAAAGCTTTGGTTAGATTTTAATCTTTTTAATTAAAGGTCTGTATGAAGAAACACAAACTGTCCTCACTAAAATGTACTGTAGGTCTTATTTCCTCAGACAATCCTAGTCACCTGTTATCACTATAGTGTGCCATAGCATGGTATGTCATAAAACGTCATAGTATAGTATGTCATTAAAATTTTAATGATATAGTATGTCATGAAAATGTCAAAATAGACAAAGGTAATGACGAACAGTTAAAATAGTAACATAAAAAAGTCACAGTAAAGTATAAAATCCATACCCCTCCATGTTTACATATGGTGGCATTGCTGTTTGCTTTTTATGAATTTTACTGAATGGCGGTTCAAGAAGTGAAACGCTGATCCACAGTCTGAGTGAGAGATCTTTGTAGTCAGTTTTAGAGGCTTTGCAGTTAAGAAAATAAACTTGTCAGTGCTTTTGTGGGCAAAGATATAACACATTATTGGCCAACATATAAAATAAAGTTAATAGGGCCAGCCCATTTATCAGTCTGTGTTAGCCAGTAAAGGTTTTATTTCCTCACGCACTCTGTCTGTTTGTGTTTCCCGGATCTCACAGGAGAGAAGAAGTTTGTGTGCACGGAGTGCTCCAAGAGGTTCATGCGGAGCGACCACCTGGCCAAGCACATAAAGACTCACCAGAATAAAAAAGGCGGGGTTCCCTCCTCCACGTCTCCGCCCACCAACGACACCATCATCACCGCCGACGGAACCACGCTCATCCTCCAGACCGCCACCCACGACCTCCTAGCCAATCAGGAGATCCCTTTGCAGCTGGTCACCGTGGCGTCCGGTGAGGTGATGGAATGAGGCGGTGAATATGGGTGAGATGGTTTTTTGAGAACTGGCCTATCACAGGGACCTCTTGGGCTTTTCTCTTTCCCCTCTTACCTTTTTTTTGTTTGTTTTTTACATATGAATATATACGTAAATATATATGACAAATATATATATTTTAAGTAAGAGTTATCATGACTTTATGTTTGTTTTTTGCAGTCTTTTTATAGGCGGGCAAAAAAAATAACATTAAAATGTGGTTGCTATGTACACACATAAACACACACACACACACCCACACACACACGAAACATGAAACATGCATTAACACTCAACACGCGACATGAATACTCAACACGATGAAATGCCTTATTTTGTATCATACTCTTGTATAAAATGCTGGAGGTGCATGTGTTTTTTAAGCTTTGCAGATGATGTAATTGTAACGGAGATAAATGTGTTTGTGAAATGGTGATGATGATGATGATGATGATGATGAGGAAGAGTTTCTGAAAGAGAAAAGGAAGTGGTTAACCTCTCTGGGATGACTGATTTTTTTTGTCTCTGGAGAGTTCTGACGAAACCAAGAGGTCTGTTGCACTGCTGCCGCCATGAATGAATTGTTTTTAAAGGAATAGTTCAGCATTTTGGGAAAGATTTGCAGAGAGTTAGAGTAAATATGAAAGTACTGGTTTACGTAGCTCAGCACAAAGACTGTAAACTGACTGTCCAAAGGGAACAAAATCCAACTACCTGCACCTCTAAAGCTCATTAGTTAATACGTTGTATCTTGTTTGTTTAATCTGTACAAAAAACAAAACTCAGTTTTATGGGGGTTTATGTTCCAGACTGAGGCCAGGATTTATGAGGCCAGTGCTCCCATCCAAGAAATAGTTCAGTACATAACCCTCTGTAAAATGGCAAATTATCACTTTTACACTTCATATTTTGTACAAATTTAACAAACAAGATCCACCGTGTGAACTAATGAGCCTTATATGTTCTAGTAGGTGGGTTTGTTCCCTTTGACAGAGCCAGGCTAGCTGTTTCCATCCGTTTCCAGTCTTTGTGCTAAGCTAAAGTAGCCAAGGACATTAATGACAACACCGGTGTTGTGATGTGCAATGTCTGCAGCGCTTTGAATCTCTGGCCTCTTTTGGTTGATCTTCTGCTGCAGAGCTGGGTGCCGTGTTTGGATCAGAGTTGATCACGACCATTCTACACCTTCAAAGTTTACAGATTGCCTCATAAAGTTAATTAGGTTCCCTGTTAGCATTGGGTTTAATTCTGAAATACTGCCAAATAGGCGCTTTTGCTTTTTGCTTTGACACCAAATCCTCCGCCATCGTCTTGTCATTCAACTCTCCTTCTTGCCATGTGATGAATTAAATCTGACTCCTGCCACTCTGTGCTGCTGCTGTACGGAGCAGACACTTTCACTCGGGCGCTGATACACAAACATGAACTAAATGGGTTTTATTTCTTAAAAAAAAAAAAAAAACGAAGGTGGCGGCTGTGGGCAAGTAATGCAATTGGTCTATGTCAAGACGCTGTGTAACACCGGGATCACCAACTACCGCTGCAAGCTTCATACTTAATCGTACAGACAGTGCTATCAATCTTCTTATCTCTGCAAGAAAGCAAATCAGTATATTTCCCCAAATGTTGAAGCTTTCCTCTAACGAAGCCGCAGCAGCCAGCAGGGCGGTGACGCTGATGTCGTGCAGTGCTGCATCAAGCG
>JAOVVB010233685.1:0-10102 GCA_028570985.1 Heterobranchus longifilis
CTGACTGTCAAACTAGATAATAAAGGGTGTGTGTGTTTCCCAACAGAGCTTGATGGAGGAGTTCAACCCAAGCCTACAGAAACTGGTCTCACTGGGTAACAGCTACGTCCAAGCTTTCCAGGGTAAGACGGACGGACGGACGGACAGACAAAGAAAGAAAGAAAAACTATCTACTATGACAAATTTTCACTTTTAGGTCATTTGTGTGTGAAGTTCGCACACACCCACATTTATAAGTGCAATAAACTAAACAAACTCTAATAGCTTTACATGGAATATGGGAGCTGTCAGGCATCTACTTCACTACAACTAATTCCAAAGTCCATATGCTTTGGGGATATCCTGGTGCTGTTATAGCTTTGATTATAGGCGTGTAACCAAGGCCTGAAGGGGTTGTTATGACCATATATTGTCACCAGACAAACACAACCCTATCTGATTTCCATATACAGAAACAGGGATATATAGGCTGACTGTCCTCATTCACTGTACGTATACATATACCTACGAAAAGTAATGACTGTAATTCGTAGATAACCCACGTAATCATCACGACCTATATTGACGTTTGTTGTTAGGCAGCGACCTCTAGTGGCCGCAGTCATTATGACGAAAGCAAAGGAGGAAGTCAGGTGACGTAGTATAAGAGTGACAAAGTCCGCGTACGGATGGCTCAAAAAAACACACAACTTTCCAAAAGTCAGCGTTGTTATTTTATGTCACATTCGTAAGTTAACTTTAGAGTTACCAGTATCGAAAATGCATCCGATACTGCCTAAAATTCTGGTATCGGTATCCGCGAGTATGTGAGTCTATGCACTGATCCCATACCATTTAATTTAGCCCTGAAAAAACAACAACTTTAAAGTAAGTTTATTTATGTTATTTTTCAGTTATTCTGATTGTCAAACTAGATTTTTTTTTTTGAATCTATGGAAATCATTGGTATCGGATCGGTACTCGATAATGGCTGATACGCAAGTTCAGCTATCATCGGGAAGGAAAAAATGGTATCAGCACATCTCTAGTTGCTAATGTGCTAACTAGCGTCTTGAAGCCATCCTGTCGGTCTTCAGGTTTCCCTTTTTAAATGACGAATACAGACTACCGCCACCTGCTGGTATGGATAGTTATTTCCTCTCACGCAGACGTAAGACCATGTGCTAGTTGCCCGTTGGCTGTCGTCTTTGCAGTGTGTTCAACTAAGTGCAACTTTTTGGCCGAGACACAACAGCCGGCCTTCGTCGCCGCTATGGTTCTTTGGTGTGTCTGGGCCTTAAACGTAACCGTCACGGTCAAGGTCACCGTTTCACAACTTTCTTAAATAGACGGGTCATATTTCATAAGATATCATACGAACCATTGTGCATACGTTTTTGCAAGATATCGTACAAACCGTTGCATGAGAATGTAGTCTTGAATTAATTTCTACGCTCTATATCACACTGTGTTTCCTTTAAGTCCTGTAAGGAAGAGATCAGGATTAAACTTTTAATTTGAGTCAGTAATTGCATCTATATTTTATGTCTTAATTATCTACATCATAATCACCACTAATCCCTATGCAATGCATTAAATGTGAAGAAAGGCCTTTGAAATGCTGACATGCAAATGAAATTCAGCAACAGAAGCAGTTTTACACGGTGATGCTTTTACACATTATATTACATTATAGGCATTTGTTTATATGCAAGAGCAGTAATCCTACAGCATCAACAACTGATTCATAGTGGCACCACTGCACCAAAAGGCCCTGCAGACATAAAATACAGATTATTATGTCTCCTGCTGCCACCTGCACAGCGGCTATACGTTCCCTCTGTGTTCATGGTAGAGCAATAACTTCATGACATGTTAACGAGCTCAAGCCTCGGCCAAGAACGAGCGTATGAGTGTTTAGATTCTACTGATGCAGCTTCTCCTCATACATTTTAAAATTATCTTTTTTTCAAATAGGTAGTGGATGCTGCCCAGATTCTCCCTATACATTGTTATTAAAGCATTATCAAATTTTCATTTCACAAATCTATAGTCTCGCAGCCTCTGGGAGTGAGTGTTTGATTAGCTGTACCTGGCTATAGTCCAAAGACTGTATAATAAAGATGGACAGAGTAAGAGTGACGTCACCCATTGGTCTGTGGGCTCTTGTTTTGAAGCCTCGAGTTTGGCCACTTCCTGATCGCCATCTTGCGATTTTGAAACCAGATGTACATCACCAGGTCAAGGGGCAGGCGGGGATAGTGGGGATGACGTGGCTAAGTCAGTGCCGGTGAGCCTCTGTTTTAATAATAAGGTATATCTCTGTGGGGATCCTTTATTTTATTCACTGTCACAATCATTAAAAAACAAAGGCAGCATGTGTATATTTAGTACCACTGCAGCAAACTTTCCCTTAAGTTAGCAGCTAATGCTAGCGGCTAGCGCTCGCTAGCTTTATGTTGCAAAACGAAGCCACAGACAACACCCAAAACAAGTTATTAAATGTACACAGGGCCATGGTTAGCATTGCTATCTATGCCTCTATCCTTTTGCTAAAATGGCGGCCTGTTGCCATGGTGACCACGCTCCAAAAACATCCCCTGCTTTATCGTCTATTTTCTTCTTAATTGGACCATAATTTACAAAATGAACATCGTGCTGTATTGAAGAAGACTTGAAACTAGCGATTGACATCATAAAGTCAATATGAAACTGTTTACTGAGGTAATAAATCAAGTCAGAAGTCGAGTCATTTTCGTATAGACTTGTATTGACTGGGAGTTTTACAAAGAATGCAAGTTTAAGACACTTCCGTATTGGCTTCACTTCTCAGACGTGGAAGTACTGTCCATTATTTTTACTGATCAGTACCCAGACTGAGAACCTTTTCTTCTTTTACCACCCTGTGTGCTGTGGTGTGCTTGTTTAACCTCGTCAAGCCATACACACACACACACACACACACACACACACACACACACAGCTCCACAGAAATAAAGAATCACTGAAATGGAGGTGAAGTAAGGTCAGGAAGTTTGCAGCAGTGTACTACTTGATGGCTCAGAGCCCTGGCTGGAGGAGATACACACTCTTTCATTCTTGACATTATTAACCCTCTGAGCTTCAAAATCCAGCCCGCTACAGCTTCTGATGTTGTGGGTGACATGTCCTTCACAGGCTGTAGTGGGCTGGATTTAAGGGATCCATTGGTACCAACCATGTTATGCCAGCTATAGCCTAAGTAAAGCTCCAGAGTACATTGAAGCTGGGGAACTCACATGGCCATTTTCAAAGGGGTCCCTTGATATCTGAGGTTTCTGTGGGTACCCACAAGTCTCCCTTTTACAGAAATGTCAACTTTATGATAATCTCATGCAGTATAGGACAAAAACCTGCAGTTTTTCTCATGCAAGATACAAGTTTTTATTGTATCTGAAAGATACAATAAAAACAAAGAGTCGGGAACTAATAATAACAAGTTTGTGACTGTGAGTCACAATAGAAAACTAGAATCCACTTGCAATTACCAATTATAGAGATGGAGTTGACTACACATGTTTTAAAATTATATGAGGCTCTCATTGATTGATGTGTTTATTCGTGCATTCATTGTTTTCATTATCATTAATGTTATTATATGCTGGATTTGCATTTCTGGGTCCACCCTAAAATTTCAAACAGACGGTTTACTGTTTCCATTGGCAGCTCATCTTCCACCCCTGCAAATATTTCATGTGGGGTTCTGCAGGGTTCAGTTTTAGGTCCACTTGTTTTTGGTCTCCCATTGGGAAGAATCATCCAAACTCATAACATCTCTTTTCACTGCTATGCAGATGATACTCAGATCTACGACCCTTTCAATTCCCAAAATCAGGCTGACGTAACTCAATTACAAAACTGTCTCCAAGACATTAAAGACTGGCTGGCTCTCACTTTCCCACCATATAATGTGTTGCTGTAGGTGGTGTTTCAGCTTACACACAGCTTTGCTCAGGTAAACCCACTGCTGCTGTGGCTTGGGATGTGATGTCACGTCATGCTGCACTGAGACTGTACAGCACACTTCACTGCACATATTAAATGTTCAGTGAACAACCAAAAGAGCAGGTAACATGTTGAGGAAAACTGCATGCAACCACACAACACTTTAGCACAGCCACAGTTACTGTCATGACTCATGTCTGTTTTGTTTGTTTTTATTTGGTAACACTTTCTATGAAGACCACATGTACAGTGCATTATGGGGGCATCATACTGAATTATAATGCATTCATAATGCTTCATGACTAAACTCAAAAAGACACATAATGCTTTCTGATGCACTCTATCAACACTCATACAACATTATAGATACAACTTATAATAGTACATATTGATGCATCCATAGTAAATAGAGCTGGGTATCGGTACTCGCTACCCTCGCTAACCTCCGTTATCAACTGAAATAAGCCAAGTCGCATTGAAAGTTCTCCAGTCAACCAACAGCTGCATTCGATCCAAGATCTTGAAAAAATGACTATTTGTATGGTTTTGCTTGCAGCCAATCACCACAAGCTTTTTTGATTTAATGCAACATGTGATTGGCCCGTTACCGCAGCAGCTACAACCCACACAATCTGTGGTGGGGTGAAGTTGAGCATGCTGTATTTGAAAATTTGTAAAAAACTTTTTAACGGGGAGGGGTGGTGGTGGCGTTTTACGCAACTGATTCCATTCACATGATGGGTATCGAAGTAGAACAAAGGTATCAAATGAAGTACTCAATTGGTATCTGTATCACTTTAAGGGTATTGGTATTGGTATTTATTAAATGTTACCCAGCCCCTTTGCCATAAAAAAGATAAACGTCCTCCAAATTAAAAGACAAAATACACAGTTTGTCCATGCACTCCAGAACAACAGAATGTAATATAATGTAATATAATAACAATAGAAGTGTTTTATGATCTGACACCCCTACCAGCAGGATGACATCATTTGTCTGTGCCTTCCAAAACCATCAATCTGTTTTATGACACATGTTATGGTTATTGTTTGGTTCGATTCAGGCACAAAAAAATCGACTTGGTTACGGCAAGGGAAAGATTAAAAGAAGAATGAACTACTTTCAAGAATCTTTATCGATTATCTATTTCTGAAGTTTGACTGCTTCCATCAAGCCATTTTACTAGTTCTAACATCAGCTAGATGGAAACCTTATTGCAGTAAATTATTTTTGCTTACCCTATATGGAATATTTCTCATGTGTAGAAGGGATTGTTTTTTTGTCCAGTGCAGCCAGTGTTTTCCTCAGGGGCATTTTAGTACAGAGCAGATATTGGCTGATATGAAATACTTCAACTAAGGTGATCTGCTTGAGGTCTGGTCTCAGTTTTACTGATATGTGCATACAGATGATGTGGTTTAAAGTGTTTTACAGTGCTCCTTGTATCCAGTCCGCTGCTGCTTTTCCTCCTTCCTTCCTCACCAACAGCCTCCACCACCTTCAAGCACTTAAGCCCGCGCTGTAACAACCAGTCATTATCCGCCAGCCTAATGCTACAATAACACTGTGTGTGATTAATGGGCACGGAGAAAAGATCTGACATAATAGTGTGCTCGTTTCTTCAAATAGTATACCCCCTTCATACGCAGGGCCTTGTGGTTGACTGAGAAAACTTAAACAATTAAGGCCCTTCAACTTATCATGCCTCACATGAGATGTTAGGTAATGTGCAACAAGTGTGTGTGTGTGTGTGTGTGTGTGTGTGTGTGTGTGTGTGTCAGGATCATGAAATTTACTTGGCTGCATGTTTCTCTCTGCCATACCTCACTGTGTATTCCAGATGTTCCATGCAGTGGCTGGTAGAAGCCCCAGGAGTAAGTGTGTGTGTGTGTGTGTGCGTGTGTGTGCGTGCGTGCGTGTGTGCGTGCGTGCTTATACATCTATCTTTGTGAGAACCAATTTGACTTTTAGACCTTGTGGACATTTTTTGGGACATTTTTGGAAAATTAGGATATTTCTGCCGGTCCTCACCTTCGGACAGACCTTCAGAGGCAGTTTGAGGGTTCACACTAAGGTTCAGGTTATGCTGACCTTTTGCTGGTTGTGCTGGCAATTTCACTGTCACAGACAAATTTCCAGTGTCATAATAAAATCATGAGAGTTTTGTTGTGGGGTGCACCTGTGATCTCGATCGTTTGGTGTAATGTCGTCATCAAACTCTGACGGAGCGGTCTTCAGTAAGTCGTCTTATTCTCAGTTTGATTGCCAAGTAGTTTTCACATACAAGGAATTTGTCTTGATGTCACGGTACATAACAAGAAACAACACAAACAGAAGTATACACAAAACAAAAATAAAACCAAAAAACGAGCAAAGCAAAAGTATATGTACAAATGAGAAGAAAGCTCCAAAGACAAGTGAAATCAAACATGTTTAATATTATTGTTAGTTTTTCGTCTTGGCTCTCTCCAGCACCAAACACGAAGCAAAGCAGGTAGACGGTAAACACGGAGGGGACTCCGCAGGCTGGTCCCGCTAAATGGCGTATTAATAACACCCCAATTTGTTAAGTTATTTTGCGTGGTATCACAACACATTTTGTTTTGCATACCCTGTCATTTTACACCATGTAGTGAGGAGTCGTAGTATTAAGAGGATAGGTCAACAAACACAGAACCAGGAGACCAGTGTTCATGTCCCGTGTGAAACAAATTATGTTAATTTAACCGTTGATTTCGGTTATTTACGTTGATTACATAACAAACATCCTGATGTTGAACCAAACCACAACGTTTTTCCTAAACTTACCACCTAGTTTTGTTGCCTAAACTTAAGTTTTGTTTGAATTCACAAAACTTTATAGTCATAGTTTGGTGCATAAAAGTGACATTGAGGGGTCCTGAAAGCATCCACATGTTACGAGTTGTGAATGAGAATGGGGCATAAAATGACGCGTGCAAAGCTTGAAATGTGTTAAATGACACGCTAAAAACTACAAAAAGTGGCATGCTATTTATACGCTGTCCCATGAGATCACGTTGGACTCAGTGGACTCTTGGACTGATGGCGCTGTGGAGACAGTGTTATGAGTCAACGTTTAATTCTGCACATATCTGATCCAAAAACCAGCACTTGTTTTAGTGAAAAATCTTCATTTTTGAAACGGTTCGCCTCTCATTCCCACAGTTGTCTCCCTCTAAAACTAAGAACCTAACGGAGGCTGGTAAAGAATTGTTCGTACATAAATACAGTTTATCTTCATGGATTATATTGATGCAGAATATTATGTCTTTTATCTTGTGTTTCTAGAGTTATGCATTTTTTTGCGGACACGAAAGGAATTGTTAATATGTCATATTTCTTAAAGGAAATAATCTCAAAAGGAATCCAGTTGTAGTCTTGCAAATAATGACACTGCAAGGTCCCCAGTCTTTGCAAAATATTATCTGTGAACTACAAACTCATGTTGTCTTTAGATGTGAGAGGGTGTCAGTACTTTAGTCTTTTCAAAGTCTGTTCAAAGTCTTCTAGTGTACACAGGGTTAGGCATTTAGTTTTTTCATAATTAAGTTTAGGAGAAGTGGCTAGGGAATGCATTATGTCAATGACTGTCCTCACTTGTATATATATATATATATATATATATACAAACGTGTGTGTGTGTGTGTGTGTGTGTGTGTGTGTGTGTGTGTAACTGGCAGGTAAAGCAGCAGCTCTGGGCGATACCGTGTTTCTCTTTCAGTCCATGCAGGCTCGATTCCAAGAGAACCACAGGGGAAAGTGTTAAAACCAGATGTCACAGCTGATCACTCTGCTGCTTGTTGGGCCACTTTTAACGTCTGCTTTTTGTCAGGAAAGCGTGCATAGCGATTAAACAATGGACCCAGACACAAAAATACAAACTGGAATTTGGAAACTGTCACTTCACATTTGTGTACAGCCATGTACGATAGGAACACATCAGGTTTTCATCTAAACTTTGAAAGATGCACAAACTCTCCAGCAGTGCTCCACCCAACATCTTTTGAATATCAAACACCCACCTCTAACAAGTCTGTAGGTTGCTTAAATTCACAGCAGACCCAGAATGAAGAAAGAAAAAAAATGTGTCAATGTATTAAAACATCTATGGAAAATTCTCAAACCACACCTGAATAATCAGACTGTTCTCATTCTGAGGGACACTTTGTCACGACCCTCAGCATCTGATACCGACACACAAGGCACCTGTTAGTATGAGACACACCAGGCTTTCAACTAACTCCAATGTAAACCCATCTGCGTCATTTTTAGACACTCAGAGGAAGTGCTCTGGAAGTCAGGTGATGTAGTATAGAGAGCAGGGCAAGCCAATCATCAAAATAAATTGTAAATAAATCTGCAAACCATGCATGTTACATTTGTACATTTCATGTTGCAGGTATCATCGTGATCTCATGGGAAAGCGTATAAATAGCACGCCACTGCGCATTCAGGACCCCTTGACTTTACATGTATGTGTCAAACTATGACTCTTCACTACGGTTTCAGTTTTGTGAATTCAAACAAAACTACAACAAATCTACGTCACGTCAGAAATGTTGATATGATAAGTATTTAACCCAAACCACAATGTTTTCCTAAACCAAGTATTTGTGTTTGAATTCAGTCAGGCTGCTCCCTGAAAGTCGCAGATTTGAATCATCAATCAGAGACCTCTCAGTTGACTGAAATTCTTCAAATCGAGCTGTTGTTTTTTGTTTTTTCTTCCGTCCATCAGTGTGCAGTGTACAAGAGGCTACATGCTTGAAGGTGTGTGGCTTTTTGGGCTATGGATGTGTATTTTGGCTGTGTTTGTATTTTTAAACATTAGTATTTTTAAAATGTATTCTTCATGTCACAGAAACCAGAGTACTACTGTCTGTGGTCTGCACAGAAAACACCCCCCTCAACTGTTATTTAGCAGCCGTCATAAAATTCTTCACAATAAAAGTGCCCCTATTATTTAAAAGCTTTTATTGTGAAGCTTCAAAATCAGCTCTTCCTCAGGGAACTCATCAGGGGGGTGAAAAAGATGACAAAAAAAAGGGTGCGCACTGTTTTGACTCAGCGAACACATGAACACCACAGGGGTAGTCTATACAGATAGGTTAGGCCCTTGCAGTTATGTTATAGCAACTTCACACCATAAATGTTGTACGTCTTACCTCTGCTTCTCAGTTCAGGGCACTTAAAGAAATAAACAGTCAAGAGAGTGCAGAGCCGGGTCCAACTTTATATTGATTCTTCATACTTCCCTGTACAATGGTTATGTACAATTAACTTGTAAAATATAAAATACTTGTAAATTATTTTTTAAAAAGTGCAAATTATACATTGAAGGTCACGATTCTGACTGGTGATTTGAGATGTTACAATTGCCCCCGGTCTCCCTAGTCTCAGAGCAAACACAGCTAACTTCAGTAATTTTAGACTACAAGTGGAATTTGGAATAACAAGTACACTAGCTAATGACTCCATGGAAATAACATTAACACCTCCAAATTGTGTCTCTTGTCCACCAAAGCATTTTTTTTTTCAGCTGAAAAGGCAGGCGCTCCTCTGAAAAGGCCCAGCTGATGTTTGATAGCGCTTTGGAGAGGCAGCGTCTGAGAGACGTCGGCTGTGTGTCTGTTTGCTATGATACGGAATATCAGCTGAAGTAAACATGTCGGCCCTCGCTCTGCATGAATGGAAGGCTGAAGCACGGAGGGAGAGAGGACGGACCCATATGTGGAGACAAGCAGAATTAATTTCTCCCCAAGCATTCAAAAAGACGCTGGCCTCAGCTTTGGTGAACACACGGCCGGCATTCGAGTCTTTCAACCTTTCAGATGCGTTGCATGTTTTCATCACTGTAATATTTTGGAGAAACATAACCTTTTGAGCTTCGAGAAGTTTACAATGTTTAAATACGCCTGCTCTAAGACCCTACATGGACTTGCCCCACCCACATTAAATGAATATATTAATTTGAGGACTATCAGTGTTGGTGATATGGTTATGTATAATACATCTGTCCTGGTATGCCTATATGGTCCCAGTATGATCCTGCACTTTAGTGTAGCACTTTATTGTATGATCCTGCACTTTAGTGTAGCACTTTATTGTATGATCCTG
>JAOVVB010233686.1:0-10101 GCA_028570985.1 Heterobranchus longifilis
GGGGGGGGGGGAGGAGGAGGAGGAGGAGGAGGAGGAGGGCCGAGAGCCAGAGTGTCTCAGCACTGTGCAGTGAAAGTGAGGAGACAGCTACACTGAAAGCTGCCAGCACCAGACTCATCAGGCAAAGATGGAAAAAGGTTAGCAAGTGGCAGCCGTGACGAGAAACACAACCTTCCTCATTGTAGTTGGTGGAAAAAAAAAAAAAAAAAAACGTGGGTGGGAACTGCTTCATGCAATGTGATAGGGTGCCTGATTATGCATGTTTAATGCATATTTTGATTTCTGAATGTTTATTTATTTATTTAATTTATTTAAAAGGGACCATGTGTCATTTAAAACATATATGCACACATACATTTGATGCACTGTACCAGAATATAGCTTTAAGCTAATTTGCATCCGTTACATGCGAATGTCTAATTCAACTGTGTAGCACCTTTCACACGTGCACTGCGAGCTGCTTCTCGCATCAAATGGGTAATTTGAGAAGAAAAAAAAAAAATCACAGACAATCCAATTGTACTCTAAGGGTTTTATTTTGAGTGCCATGCTAATACATGCACCTGCACCCAAACAAGAAACACATTAGTTCCGTGTGCATAGTTTTTCTACTGATGGAGAGTGAAAAATGCAGAGTGAATTTGTTTGATTAACTGATACTGTGTGGCAGGCGACATATAGAATATTTTGGAAGACAAAGCCGGGGGCCGTTTAAAATCTGTCCGAGGGCCGCAAATGGCCACCGGGCCGGACTTTGGACATGCCTGATCTGGACAGCTGTATGTGAGAACGCAAATATCAAAATCATTCGGACCGGACATTAAACGGACTTTACCCTGCCAGCTCCCTAGTACAATATCTGTGTAATGTCCAATGAGCCCAGGTGTGAGAATTCACAGCCAGACGTTTCTATCATGCAGCTGGCGCAAAAAACGGAAGAACACACACAAAAAAACACCAACGGAAATGTCTAACTGGAGAAACGTCGAGATTCGGGCACTTCCGTCGGTAAGGGCCGACGCTGAAATCGTCAGACAAATTCAAGGAACGGCAAGAGACTCGGCGTCATGTGCTGCCTCCTGTACGCAAACGGGGTATTTCCAGTAGGTGAGAACACGTATGAGACGGATAATCTCCTGTTGTGTGCTACAGGAGAAATGGCAACGGTTTATATGTGAAAACGGCTTGTAAAAGTTCCTTTTTCGTGCTGATTTTTATTCTGATTCCGATTCTAAAGCATGCAAATCGATGAACACGATCTGTTTGCAGCAGGGAGGCAAATATATGTGTACCATGAATCTCCGCATAGCGCCGTGCGGTGAAAGTGACAAATGAAGCCGACTGGTTGTAGGCGGCTGTAGGTGCTCGGTTTCAGGTGACCGGTGTTGCGTGGTCGGCGTGGTAACCAGAGCTGGAATCTCCTTTAGAGAATAAAGAGTTCAGGCTCCATCACGATCGGTCCGATATGTCCCGCAAGACAAATGCAAAGACTGTTGCACAATGAGGCATAACAAAATACACAAACATTCAGACCAGTGCATGCACCCCCCCCCCACACACACACAATTAATGTCAGCCATGCTCTACAGTTACTCCTAACCACCAGTCATGCTTCTTCCTCAAAGGTGTTAGGGAGCGTCAGGGAAGTGAAAATTAATAATCACAGGTCTCAAAGTGTGATCACATCCTTTACATATCCCTTGTTACGAGGGACAAGGCAATGATGTGCTAGTCTAATTTTAGAATGTAACTAAATCGCTGTTGGTAAATCGTTTTGTCACATTAGCGTTTCTACAGACTAGAATCAGACTTTAGGGGTTTGGGATTATCGCAAATTCTAATATGATAATTAATTTGTGGCTCAAAACACCAAATTGTTTTCGGGGAGTATCAGTGATGACACCATTTGCTATACATCCCTAAAGACTTTCATTACCTCATCAACACTAACTTCAAATGTGGAGAAAGCGTTACATATTCATGAGTCACTCTCCTCAACAGAAGCACACTCACTTTGTGTTTTTTGGGGCGTCACATGTACGAAAGCCTTTCACTCATGTCATTGCTGTGTCTGTTCAGAAAGAAAAAGGGGGAGTCTCGCTTGTTGTTCTTCACCTGCGGAGTGATCCATTTGAAACAGAAAGAAGGGGGGGGGGGGGGCAACAGGTGCAAACTCAGAGAATGACGGTAGCAGAGATTTTTTTTTTACGTTGATAAAGAAGCGGTGCCGGTGCAGCAGGTATAACCTGGTCAGAAACAATGCACTCGGAGTGGCAGATGATTCATTTTGAGTGTGATTGCGCAGCACTGAGAGAGCAGACAAAGAGAGCGTGGTTGAGAAAACAGTCACCACGAGTAGGAAGACTAACAACTCACAGCTCGCCATTTAAATCAGATTAATTTTCATTGTACCTGGGTTGTATTTGCAGGTTAATGTTTTGAACAGCCAAATTATATATTTGTGATTCTTCACCTTTTCTAACATTATAACATATTGTTGGGGTCATTTTTTTTTTTTTTTTTTTAATGAAGTAAGGTAGCTTTAATTAGCAGGGGAAAAAAATCCCAGTGATTTGTTGATGATGTCGCTTGCAGTGTGACAACAAGGTCAGCGTTTTACAGTCGAGTACCTACACACACTTGGAACAAAAATAGGGCTTCACACACAGTGCAAAGGGGCAGTTTAAGACTTATTATAGACAGGAGAATAAATATAGCACTCGACATAGATTCACTCATATTTAGTGTTGTAAAAAGCACGATGTATTCGAGCCCCCGTCGTGTTTCAGCTGTTGAGGAAAGAGAAGTGAATGACCACTAATGTAACAGGTTATGCTTAGTATATTCATCTGTACAATTATACAGTATTTTAAACTGTCAACCTTCTCTCATAAACGCACTTGTTTTGGGAGTGAACAGCCAGAAGTACACAAACACTTATTGCTGAATAGATTTAAAGTTTGTTAGCAGACAAAAGATAAAGTCGTGACTTTAATAGACTGGTCAGGGCTCAACATTAAGGCTTGCGCAATTGTCTCTGGCAAGTAAAATGGTTGAGGTAAAAAATAATTAGTTTTTTCCGGAGCTGATGATGGAAGTAGCTAAGGAGTGATCCATCTCTCTATTGAAAGTTGACAATTAACTTTCAGCGTTCGTACAACTTGAAAGTTTGGAACAATTAATCGAAATCGCAATATGGTCGACTGCAATTTTCAAATCGCAGGCGAAATACGTGTCAAAATTTAAGATTTAAGAAAAAAAAAAATCTTTGTTTGCTACAGATCCTCCAAGCAAAAATCACACCATGATCATTTTAATATGTGTTTCAATCAAAATATGAATAATTCCCTCTAATATCGGAAATCATATAGCAATTGCAATATCATCTTTAATTTCTAATTACTAACAATCAAAGAAACATTTTTTGTTGCCAATTCCTGTGCTGTTTTTTTCCACAGCATCCCCCCCCCCCCACCCCAAAAGATCACTTGTCAATCAGTGTGGGCCAAACACGTCCCTTCCTGTGTAGCGGAGGATTTATTTTATATTTACTGATAATAGGTTGAATCACTAATGAGATGCATCAATCAGAAACAGCTAGGAGCAAAGCACTTATATATCAAAATGTCACAGATTATTACTTTAGATCCAATACAGCCAATCCACACAGGTCACAGGGATGCCAGGCTGACCCAGATACTAAAAATACCACCGGCTGCAGTTAATTAGTGAAGTAATAAGATTAGATAGCTCGATTGGAAAGAAATGGACAAGAGCTGCAGAGGACTAATCCTGTGCAGCAGCTGTGAGCCTATAATCACAGATCCATACACAGCATTAATTAGAGATTTGTCTCATTCAGCAGAAAAAAAAAGGTTGATGGTATGACATTATGGGTGAGTGTGAATTTGAATAAATTACTACAACATTAGTGTATTTCTATATATGAAGAACAAAGTAGCTGTGGCAACCGTTGCAAATCTTTTTTCCTCAGTCCCGATCTTTTAGATTAGATTCAAATAATTAGCTGAAATTGAACTGAAATGCCCTTTTTATAATTGGCAGACAGAAACGTATCATCAGTGTCATAGCGACTGTACCCAGCTTTACATGCATTTTGATAAGATGTCTGCGTGAAATGACATTTAGCCGTTGGCTGCATGGATGTATAAAGAGAACTGGATACAGCGATGGAGGCGGGGCCCCATTCATTCCTATGAAAGCTGCTCGGTGGCGCATAAAGCCAAAAAAGTTAATCTGCCGTGTCTAAAAATACCCGGTTGATCGGCGCGGCTTCTGCACTACTGAGACTTCCGCTAGCCGAGCCGGCTACTTCTGGTTTAGCACTCTTGCAGGACTGATTTTAAGCATTATTATTATTATTATTATTAGGCAGTGTTTTTTTTTTTGCCTCTGCGCCAGCGTCTTTTTTTCAATTGTTTCTGATGAGGAGGGAGCGGATGCTTTTTTTTCACAGCCCTCGGACAGTTTTGACTGCAAATCACCACAAACAGGTAATATTAGAGACATGATTCTGGACTTATTACTGAGGGATCGCTGCCTGTCACACACACATACAAGACATGAACACACATTACCGTGATTACCAAAATAAACAGGGCCCATACAGATCAATAATACGATCGCATGTGTCACGATCAACAGATGGCTTTATTAGTATTTTAGCATTTGAAACGTGCTAAAAATCACATATATACACCTCAAATGAACCGTACTATCTGACAGAATGCTCCAGGGTTCGATTAAAACGGACCAAACAGCTCAGGTGAAAGCAACCAAGTCTATAGGGGAAAAAAGTAATTTTGGGCCAGAGGGCATCATGACAGACCTGGTAGTTGTAATTCCACTTTCTGGCCACTATGTTAAATTTCCTTCAAAGCCTGGTGCACTTCCTGGGGGCCTTGGTTGTCTGAGGTAACCAGCATCCGTAAAAACAGAACGGGGGTCGAGGAAGCAGATGGTAAAAGTGGGCAACCCGCGTTCAAAAACAGAACAAGAAAGAACCTTTTGAAAAGGGCCTGTCAACAGTTCTTGTTAATGTCTTACTCTATTCCACCACTGCTGTTGTAGCTATAATTTAGTGTTTTGGCTAAATATTTTAATATCAGAAAAAAAAAAGAGTCAAACCTGTTGACACTGAAATGGAGCATATAACTGTGGACGGGGGATGTCCAGTAGTCTTATAGATTTAATTTAACAGCAGGGTGTCACTCCACTCTGACCCTGCAAAATACTGCAGCAGTTACTTTGGCGGACAGCCGCACACTCAGCAGTGCTGAGGTGTATAAAGGCACAGAGCACTTTATCGTTCTTCAGAGAATACAAACACAAAGTGACGCGCCATTTTTTTAAACTGTCTTTTTTAAAAAGGAAGGAAACTGGGCAGTGAAGTGAAATCGGTCGATTGCCCGACAGACGCAGAGCTTGGTGATAAGTGTTAAATGAATCCAAAAGCTCCTCAAAGACTTCATTCAATAGCGGCAGACGACTGCGACAAGCTGTCATTTTCACTGGTTTTCAGTTTCTAGCACCAAGACGTTGGCAAAGAAACAGAAATAAACCAGGTAATTATTTTCCCCCACAAATAGCGGCATGAAACTTCCACTTAACAAATACAATTAAAAAAAACAACACACATTTATTCTATAGGGAAGAATAGTAAACAGTCTGCATGTCAGATATAGTACATTATAAATCTTCTGCACAGAACACACACCTCCCCTGTGGCCACTGATAACCCTTTTACATCGCACAGATGAAAAGACCACAAAGTCTGGATAATTATACATTCTCTTAAAGGTTACAAGGTGAAAAAGTGAGAAAATGTTCAGCATCTTATTAGAGTTCCCAATTCCCTGCGGACATGCCGTTTTCCATTGTAACCAAAGGTACCAATGTTGAAGTAATAATTGCTCTTGCCAGAGCGCTGCAGCGTGTGTGTGTGTGTGTGTGTGCGCGCGTGTGTGATTAGCGCTGACGTCCCACTCCTGCAGATCATCTTAACACAGCTCCAATTACACAGGAGCTGATTAGATGTTCCCTGTAGAAAAGGCCGCTAGGAATATAGAGGACCCAGACTGACAAATGAACCATAAAAATCGTGCGTTTATGAGAGCAAATAGCGTTAAAAAATGAAATTATTTTATGAATCCTCAGATAGACCAGCCAAAACCGCAATATTTAGAATAAATTATAGACATGATCAGTCGTAATGTTTTTTTTTGTGTTATCAAACTTTGATGTTCTCGACAAGAAATCTTAAAATCCACTCAGTCAGTAAATAAAAATAATCATAGTTTAACTCCTAACAAAGTACAATAGCAGTACCTGTAAGGTTAAACAGGTATTTGCTAATGTTCAATCAGAACACTCAGAGTCATTAGGATTCATTATCTGGGCACCCTGTATATTTGTACCAAATTTCATGACCATCCATACAAATACCGACCATGAAGGTCAGTCCCTCAGAATGAATGAGCAGCTGTAGAAAGGCGTTTGCAAAATTCAACACCCGTGCAGAGGCAAGTCCATCACAGAAGTGTTAACGCCATACCAAATATCTTCAGGCAGAGGCCTCCCGAGACCATGATGCAATGCAACCAAAAGACATTTTATGTTCAGCTTTTCTCAACTGAAAAATGTCTCACTTCTGTACATGTAATTGCTCTCTCCACCTGCTGCACACGCACGTGAGCCTCAGCTGAATGCAGCGAGTTCACACCCAGTCAGCGGAGGGTTCAGAGAAATGTATGAAAACTATAATTAAAGACGAAGTAGACAAGGGTTGAGAAAAAGTGTTTACGTGAATGATATGAATTACAAGGCAAAGATCATGAGAAGAAATGCTGGCTTTTTAATTACAATATCAATGAGGAAAAAGGAAACAAACTGTGATAACTGTACACAGTTGTGACGCTTGCTGATGTATTAAAAAAAAAAGCTCGTTAATAAGATGTAAATGACTACTCCTGAGACATCCAGTGGGGAGAGCAGTCCAGGGTGACTGCTGGTGGAAGGTCACATGTCACCGCTCTGCTGGTGCCCTGCCTTGGAGACTGACTGTGACACCGGCTCGGCGCGGTCGCTACAGGCCCTGACGCTAAGCCGGACTGACAGCACCATGCTGTTGGCTCTCCTTCACACTACCTCACTTACTTCCAAAAATGTCTTGATTAACAACAATCTCTTTGGTTCAAAGGGAGTGAAGCAATGTTGTGTATCAAGACACTTTTAGCTTGGAGTTTCTCACACCGCCACGTGGCAACTGCCCTGACAACCACCTCCTCGCAAAAGGGTTTCCCCCAAAAAGCAGAGCGTTTTTTTTACTGATTTTTCCCCCCGTTTTCTCCTCAATTGTACTCGGCCAATCCCCCCCTGCTAAGCTCCACCCCCTCTGCCGATCTGGGGAGAGTTGTAGACTCTTTTCCCCAAGGGGATGAATAAAGTATCTACCTACCTACCTACCTAGACGAGCGCATGCTTCCTCCGACACATGTGAAGTCAGCAGCCGCTTCTTTTCACATGACAGCGAGGAGTTTCACCGGCAGGACGTAGCGCGTGGGAGGATCACGCTAGTTCCAGGCGCCCCGACTGACCAGAGGAGGCGCTAGTGCAGCGACCAGGACATATGCCCCTATGCGGCTTCCCACCCGCAGACGCGGCACATTGTGCCTGTATGGAGGAAACACGGGGGCTCCGGCCTGCGACCCTGGTGTTGGTAGGCGGGGAATCTACCACTGTGCTACCTGGGCGCGCTATATAAATAAACTTGCCCTGCCTATAATTAGATTCATATTAGAATACTGAAGGTCTTTTGTGTGTGGAAATGTCACTGTCCTTCAACTTTACTGTAAATGTAAATAAAAGAATCTCACAAATAAAAGCTGTTCACACCCATAAATATGTGTCCTGTATCCATCATTTATGGCACAGAGAGCAGAGACAGAGCAGGCCATGCCAGTGCTGTGGTCTGTTTTATTCATGTATTCATACTCACAGGAGAGAAGCTCCACAAATACTTCATTCCAGCAGTCATCAGGCTGACAGGATGTCCACTGTGTCTAAATTCATTTATATTCCTTATTATTTCATCTATCTCGCTTGATCTGCCTAAAAAAAAATATGGCAACTTCTTGTATCAGATAATGTTCCGAAGATCAAGCAAGACAAGTTATTGTACATCCGCCTTCTTTCTGTGTACATAAAGTATACAGTAATAAGAGTAGTAACTATAAAGTAAAGTCAACTTCATTTTTGCTTTGGATTTTGGATCATTGCAGAAAATAATCAAGTTTATGATAATTAACACGTTTTGTCTTTAACATAATCTCTCCATATGAACACCACTTTTATGATTTTAGAAGCATAAATGCAATCTGCAGAAGTAAAAAGCTAACTGTCACCACTACTCAGCAGATGGTGACGTTTAATGTCCTCGACAACCTCTGTAGTCTCTTTCAGCCACCTGTTAGGAACCACCTTCTTTAAGACATAAAAGCTTCAAAATTCACGTAGTTTATGTCGTAGAACAAAACGTTAAAATCTCTGCAGCTCGTGTTAAACACAGACCTTATTTCAGACGTCTAAACACATTCAGAAAACACACCGACTTCCAGACCAGGGGACAGGAAGTGATGTCATGAGGACTCATTTACAGACCAGGGGACAGGAAGTGATGTCATGAGGACTCATTTCCAGACCAGGGGACAGGAAGTGATGTCATGATGACTCATTTACAGGTTTTGAAACTACAAACTGATGCGTCCTATATATATTTATTTTGTCTCGTTTTACTTTGTTTTTTTCTCTTGCCTTCTATTTTCGGTTTGTTATGCACCGTTACATCAAGACAAATTCCTCGTATGTGAAAACTATTTAGCAATAAATCTGATTCTCATTCTGATCAACCCCCAAAAATGAAGGAAAATCACACACTACCCGACGCTTCATCTGCTCCAGCATGACGAGCACTTGACTTTGCTCGTTACTCTGCTATTCTAATTATATGCTGCACACAAAATTGCCACGTAACAGCCTCTTTCCTGAGCGTGCACAGCAGGGGGAAAGTCCAGGACGGAGCCGGGAGGGAGGAATCTGATCGCCATGGAGACGGGCTCTTTAGCCCCGGAGGCAGGTACTGGGCCCTGAAAGCCCTGAGGGACAGGATGTGACATCACGCAGGCATTCAGAGCGGCTTCCTGCTCAGGTACCTCTGCACGACGTGCAGCAGAGAGAGGAGGGGAAACCTCCTCCTCCCAGCGCACAATCCAAGAGACACATCACATACGTGCAACAGAGTTCGTACAGCTTTCTGAGAGTCCAATTCAAGCTCCTTTCAAGCACTTTCAAGGAACCTCAGCTAAAAGTTTCCAGACTCCTGAAGCCTTTACCATCATATCTAAATGGACTGTCTCCCCCCTCCAGAACTACATGCCGTCTGATTGCACTTTTGAGCATTGCACTATGGACTGCATTTGTTCTTGTTTACTACCTGGAATTAGAGCTGTCTATTTATGTTGTTTACTTTATCGCTGCTCTTGTTGGTCGGCTGCTGAGCAGCTGTGGCTCTGTCTTACGGATAGACCGATTAATATGCATCGGCCGATTATCTCAGATCACAAGGCCGATTAAAGTGCAGAGTATTTTTTCTCAAAACATTACACATTTATTTCTGGAAAAATTACGACTCTTCTCAAAACACTGCGACTTTTTTCTCGAAACATTACACATTTTTTCTGGAAACATTCCGTCTTTTTTTCTGGAAACATTACGTCTTTTTTTCTCGAAACATTACATGTTTTTTCTGGAAAAATTGCAACTCTTTTCTCGCAACATTGCGACTTTTTTCTCGAAACATTATGACTTTTTTCTGGAAAAATTAAGACTTTTTACTTGAAACATTCTGACTTTTTTTCTGGAAAAATTAAGATTTTTTTCTCGAACCATTACAACCTTTTTTCTCTAAAAATTACAACTTTTTTCTGTAAACATTTTTCTCTCATTCGTCACTTTTCTGGAAACATGTGGACTGATGCAGATCTACAAAAGGAGCAGAAACAAAGAGATGCTGCTCGGTGGTCC
>JAOVVB010233687.1:0-10101 GCA_028570985.1 Heterobranchus longifilis
TCTGGCCTGCTCTGGGACGTTTTTTTTTTTTTTTTTTTTTTAAATGCGAGGGGTCTAAAATAATCTAAAATAATAATAATAGATGTTTTCATTGTACTTCTGTCTGAATTTCTCCTTTACTACAGGACAACATCAGTAAAAAACTGGCTCATCTTACCCCACTCTCCCCTATGGAAATGACCTTGATCATTTTTGCTGACCTTGATAAGTTGATATTGTAAATATTGTGACAACATATAACGATGTTGTGATTATTATGCTGACAGTTAGGCAGTTTTCCCGTTTTTAATTATTTTTTTTTACGACATACGTCATAGTATAGTGCCGAAATTGCGTCATAGTATAGTATGTTGTCAAAAATAAAACAAAAACGTCATAGTATAGTATGTTGTAAAAGTTTTGCAAAAAGTAAAAAATGACAAAATTGCGTCAAAATATACATTGTCAAAAAAGTCGTAAAAACATCATAGCACAATATCTCGTCAAAAAAAAAGTCATAGTATAGTACGTCATCAAAAATCACAAAAACGTGATAATATGTCACAGTCTGACTCTGTGCCCCTGACTTTTTAGCGTTATATTGCATTTTTCATGTTTTGGTTTCTTTCGTAACTTTCTGACTTTGTGACTTTCTGTCATCTGGAGGTTTTGGTTTTCTGGTTTTGAGTATTGTGTTTGTTGGTTTTCATTGTGACATTTGTTCGTTCATGTTTAGTCTGTTTCCTGTTTTATTTTGAAGGTTCAGTCCTCATCTTGTGTCTTGTATCTCCTGTCTTGCCTTACTTTCTGTCTTTGTTATTTTTCCCACCTTTGTGATTGTCTGCCCCGCCCTGATTAGTTTCACCTGTTCTTTGTTAGCCCTGCCAGTGTTTCCTCAGCCAATCAGCTCCCAGTGTTTCCTCAGCCAATCAGCTCCCTGTCTGGTTTCATGCCTCATCAGCTCATTCCCCTCACCTGAGCTTCCCTCTGCAGCTGCACTCGATTGCTTCAGTTTGTATTTAAGTGTTTGAGTTCAGCCTTTGTTACATTCTTGTTTGTGTCATGTTAGTCTTACGTCTGTTCATTCCTGGTTCCCTGTGTGTTTCCCTCGTGTTTTAGTTTTTTAGTGTTTTGTATTTTTGGATGCCCTCCTGCCTTTTTTGTATTTTGTTAATCAGCTTTTTGTTAAATAAAAGCTCACTTGTATTTTCAACCTGCCTGCCTCCTAGTCTCTGCAACTCCCCACTTCTTGACATAATATAGTACATCGTAAAAACTTTGCAAAAAGGTCAAACAGGCTAATATTGTCTCATTGTATAGTATGTTGTCAAAAATAAAGCAAAAACACCATACGGTAGTATAGTATGTCATCAAAAATGCCACAATAATGTCATAGTATAGTGTGTAGAAAATTTGGCAAAAATGTCAAAAAAGGCCAATATTGTCTCATAGCATTCACTATTTGGGTTAATTGTCCAGTTTATTAATTGTTCTGTACTGTTATGTGTCATGTAGTCAGGGGTCGTCAGTTTACTAATGACAGAAAAGGGCTCCCTGAAGGAAAAAGGTTGGGAAACACTGATACACCACCAGAAATCATCACCTCAACAACCACGTTAGACTCAAGTCAAAAGTGTGTGACAGTCTGAAAGATTTATTATATTCTATTATATATTTATCTTACAGTACAGACCACAACATGCACTCTGGCTGGGATATACACTTCTGCCGTATGCATAATAATATTCAAAAGAATAACACTCATGTAGGGATGGGACAATAATCGATTTTATCGTGAATCGCGATTAAAAAAAACCACTCAATCAGCTGATCGTGGTGAATTTCTATTATCAGGATAATCGTGAATATCCTCACAAATTGACTGCAGTTTACTAGTGTCCGATCTGTGATGCAATACAAATATTTGGTTGTTAAAAAAAGTCTGAATGTTTCTTAAAAAAAGTCATGTTTCAAGTGAAAAGTTGGAATATTTTGAGAAAAAGTTTTATTTTTTCCAAGATAAAAGTTGTAATGTTTCTTTAAAAAAGACTTAATGTTTCTTTTAAAAAGTCGAAATGTTTCTTTAAAAAGTCGTAATGTTTTGAGAAAAAAGTCTTTACGTCTGTACGTACACAATGAACGGACAAAACAGACGCAGAATACACGAGGCAGCGCCAGGTACACATATTTAAAAGCAAGTATATCTCCGGCTTTAATGTTTCAAGAAAAAAGTCATAATGTTTTGAGAAAAAAATCGTAATGTTTCAAGAAAAAAAGTCATAATTTTTCAAGAAAGAGTTACATTTTTTACACATAAAAGTTGTAATGTTTTGAGAAAAATGTCACAACAAAACAAAATGTCAGGTAAAGTGATTCCAGTATGTTTTTGTGCATATTTCCTTGATTATCAGGATAATATCATCAATCGCAATTATTTTGGCCAGGATAATCGTGACATGATTTTTTAAATATTGTCCCATGCCTACCGTCACGAAACAAAGCAGTTATTTAAAGCAGAAGTTTTTACATCATCAGCAATCAGACAACCCTGCTAAACACAGGTTGAGATTCATACTGCTGCATATTACTCACATGAATCATATTAATCACACAAGCTTCATTTATCAACTGTAAGGCGGGGACTTCCTCTGCAACGCCCCATCGGCAACAATGAATGCAAGTCTGTAAATACTGTTCATATCTTTAAGCTGATTACAATATAATACTCACATGTCAACTTTAAACATGCACAATTATACAATTTAATTTTACACACAATAAATAAAACACATCGATAAGAAATGTATAGTGAACACAGGGTTTCATGGTCTGATGACAACGTAATGGAGACCTGGGGCCTGTAATATTTCACATCAAAACTATACATACCGGCTGCCTTTAGATTGAAAGGAGGTATATATGTCTAGGGCTTTTATTGTGAAAGGTAAGAAAGAAGGAGTGGATATGCTATGTGCTGCCTTTAGATTGAAAGGAGGTATATATGTCTAGGGCTTTTATTGTGAAAGATAAGAAGGAAGGAGTGGATCTGCTGTGTACTGCCTTTAGATTGAAAGGAGGTATATATGTCTAGGGCTTTTATTGTGAAAGGTAAGAATGAAGGAGTAGATCTGCTATGCGCTGCCTTTAGATTGAAAGGAGGTATATATGTCTAGGGCTTTTATTGTGAAAGGTAAGAACGAAGGAGTGGATCTGCTATGTGCTGCCTTTAGATTGAAAGTAAGTAAGTAATCAAGTTTTCTGTCCTGGTTTGGACCACAGACTGTAAATAGGAGCCTCTGTGTTGTTATTTTATAATCCTCATCAGTAAACAACACAACCTGATTGGTTGATAACTTTATTCGCGGTGCGAAAGCTCAGAAAGTCCACCTCGTTCCAGAAAAAATGCCATCGCTTTTTCACCGTGTAATATTCCCCTTCTGTGTGCAAGTACTCATGAGAAAAAGAAGTCTGAAAAAATATATTGACATGTGACACACTTCCAGCTGTGTCATCACAGCAGAGGAGATGCGGCACAAATACTCACCAACCGTCACATCCTACATGTACAATTGCAGAACAACAACATAAAAAGAGGAGAGAGTAATACTGCTGGGCCGTATTTCTTCATACATACAGTATATATGTCCTCTCTCCCTGTGAGTAGAGCCGCTCTCTGCTGCCGCAGATCTGACACCCGCCCGACAGCATGGAGGTCTCCAGTGACCGTCGGTAGACAACAACCTCATTAAATGTACCTAAATTCAGGAATATGTAGGATATTACTACAGACATTAATGTAATCTTCCGTGGCACCATCTGCTGACTGTATTGTATTAATATCAGCGGAGCGCGCAGCGCGTGTCTCTGTTTACAGAACGCCATCATTCGTCAGGTGTGGCTCATACTGTTGTTGTTAGTTATCCACAATAATGATAATTAACTCTGTTAGTAACACCGTGAAGCAAGTAGGCTACTGTATCTTGTGCAGACATTTTTACTCTTGTGGATATACTGTATCATAGCAATCAGACTCAACCAAGGCTGAAAAAAACACTGCGCCTCCGCCAAAGCATGGCTGTGCTCCGAGACGCTGTAGCGCTCCTTGCTGGGCATTTTCAGAATAGAGAGTGGCATTTAGAGCTTTGATGGAGACAGACGGTCTTATGAAAGTGATATCAGCGATTGTCCGACCAGTGAAAACTTGGTCGGACCAGTACACATCGACCAAACAATCGACCAACCAACCAGAGGACGTCAGCCCTAATTTTTGATGAATTGTTCAATAAATATGATTTGATAATTTTTTTGTATCAATTTAACCAAGTTGGGCTGTTGTATCAATTGTTTTAATACATGCGTCAGTCTGTACACCCCTACATGAAATCTATAACCTTTCAGGTTTGAAAAAGCTACAGATATTGTGTGTAATCCATTAGCTGTGGTGTCTGACTGTGTGAATGGGAAATAGATGACCCCTCTCTCACCTCTCTCTCTTTCCCAGTTTGTTCTACCGTTCTCTAATCTTATTACAGGCTTTTAGCTCTCAGGCAGAGTAAAAGGGCTGTGTGTGTACGTGTGTGGTATCAGCATTTTTATTACATTTTCATATAACTATGATCCCCACTGAGGCAGAGTCGGTCTTTTAATAACAGAGCGAGAGGGAAACATACCTGCCGTATGTTTCCCTTCATTCTCCGCCTCGCTTTAATGGTGGTTACAAAAGACAAATAAATTACTAAATATTAGGGGTCAGGACAATAATGGATTTTATTGTAGATCGTGGTGAATTTACTTTATTGGGATAATCGTGAATATCCTCACAAATTGACTGCAGTTTACTACAGTGTCCTATCTGTGATGCAATACAAATATTTGTTTCTTAAAAAAAAATGTTTTGAGAAAAAGTCACAATTTTGTGAGAAAAAAGTTATGTTTTGAGAAAAAAGTGATAATGTTTTTGAGACAAAAGTCGTAATGTTTACAGAAAAAAGTTTTAAGAGAAGTCACAATTTTATGAGAAAAAGTATAAATGTTTCTAGAAAGAAATTGTAATGTTAAGAGAAAAAGTGACAGTTTTATGTGGGAAAAAAAATCATAATCTTTAAAGAAAAAAGTCACAATTTCATTTGGAAAAAAGTCACAACAAAGCAAAATGTAAGGTAAAGTGATTCCAGTGTGTTTTAGTGCCATTTTAAGGGTTTTAAGCATATTTCATTGATTATCGGGATAATATAGTGAATCGCAATTATTTTGTCCAGGATAATCTTAGCATGACATTTTGATATTGTCCCATGCCTATTTGCATTGGTTAATTGAAGTTAGTCAAATTCTATTATCATTGTGGTTTCTTTGTACCTTTTCATATTTCTCTGACCCCATGATTGTTTCCTGTGAAAAGTAAAACAAAAAAGTTACAGCAAACCAATTAGGTGTGAAAATTAGGTGTGTATTTGTTTTCTGTTTCTATCATCACATTTAATCATTCAGCTGTAATTATTCACACCAGCAGTAAATATAAATTAGGCATTAAAACTATGTATTACTACCCTCAAGGTTAACCTTTTTTTTCTCATTCAGGAAGGGAGATGGAAAATGTATGTGGGATTATGCATTACAAGTGCTTTCAATTCCAGTTGAGAAAAGTTAATTAAAAAAGATATTTTTCTTTTTTTTTTAAGTCATGAATATATGTGTTTTTGTGTGTCTGTTAAACCCCTTTGTTTTCAAAATGAAAATCATACTTTTTAATACATGGAGTAGAAGTTCCGAAAACCAGAGCAGATGGCCTCATTATATTTTAGTGAACCTCACTGCATCAATTTCCATATTTGAAAAGAAAACCTGATTTTCATGAATCTGTTAAAAGTCTTTAATGCTCTGAAATATGAATTTCTGATGGATACCAGACACTGTTAGCATAACTGGTTAGCATAATTGATAATGCTTAATTCATGATCATTATTGACTGACACCAGGCCATTTCAGTGCCTCTTGTTTATGGATTTTGTAGGCTGCTTTAAACAAATAATATGTTATAATATTTTAGAAATAGTATGTCATTGCTGGTTTCTTGTCAGCAAACAATACGTGTCCACTTGAGTCCTCAGGCGTTGGGATCACAGACTGTATAAAAAGAAGCCTGAAAACTGAAACCAATGTACAAGTGCCTTAAACCTGCAGTCATTTTAATGGCCAGCAGGGGGCGACTCCACTGGCTGGTCTGTGAGAACATGACGTTACTTCTCACTTGATTTATTACCGCAGTAAACATTTTCCTAATGGGTTTATGTCTCAATCGGTCCCATTTAGAGTAAAATAAAGCAGGGTATGCTTTAGGGCGTGGCTACCTTGCGATTCACAAGTTGGGTTCTCAGTCAGATCCACCCCTCGCTCCTCCCCACCTCTCATCCAAATATGGTCATTTCTGGCTTAAAAAAACAAGATGGCGACGGCCAAAATGCCAAACTCAAGGCTTCAAAACAGTAGTCCACAAACTAATGGGTGACATCATGGTGGCTACTTCTACAGTCTATTGTTGGGAAACATTATGAGGATATCTGATGTTTGCGTCTGATTTTCTTACCTTTGCACCCATAATATGTCCTGGCTTTGCTTTCAATTCCTGTCAATTTGTCTTCCTGTCACCCCCAGCATGCCACCCAGGCTTCTACAAGGCGTACGCTGGAAACATCAAGTGTTCAAAGTGCCCTCCGCACAGTTTCAGCTATGGAGAAGGATCGGCTATCTGCCGCTGTGAGGTGGGCTTCTTCAGGGCTGAGAGAGATCCTCCAACTATGGCGTGTACACGTGAGTATTCCAGCACACAGGGCTTGATAATTACTTATTACCTATTACTCATTAGTAGTTGTTGTTTTCTTTTTTTGTCTTTGTTTTTTCCTTATGTGAAGTAATTATATAACACCATGCCAATGCTTCTCATGGTCTCATTGTATGATATTGTGATGTTCTGTGATGTTTTTTATTAAGCAACCATGCTAACCTAACCTAGGCATGGGACAATATGAAAATGTCATGTCACGAATATTCTGGCCAAAATAATTGTGATTCACAATATCATCCATGAAATATGCTTAAACCTCTTAAAATGGCACCAAAACACACTGGAATCACTTTACCTTACATTTTGCTTTGTTTCTCAAAGCATTACAACTTTTTTAGCAAAACATTTACACTTAAGAAACAAGTATTTTTATTGCATCACAGATAGGATACTGCAGTCAATTTGTGAGGATATTCACAATTATCCCGATAATTGAAATTCACCGCAATCAATTTATTGCAAGTATTTTTTATTGTGATATATGATAAAATTGATTGTTGTCTACTCATTAGACACACGACCCCAGATGTTCAGCGCTTTTACTCATGCGATCAGGGTCATGGGAGATCTTTGAGCCTCACTGCCATCACTGCCGCTTCCTTAATTGTGAATTCCCGTTAACAATCTCTATACTTGTGTATGCCCGACAGTGTGGGTAAGTTATTGCTTTGTCTCTGGAGCTGGTGGATTACTCCAGTGGTCTCTCAGAATTAGCTGTGGCCGTAAATCCAGTCTCGTCTGCAGGACTTATCTGGTGTGAAACTGTGCATTAGTGAGTCTCTGGATGAATTACATGGCTTTTGTTCAGCTGCCTCGTCTTCATTGATGATTCACCGACTGTCATTACGACTTCATATTTGCATTAAATTACGGTTTAACCGGACTAATTCTCCTTTAATTAAAAAGCCATTTAGCTGTCACTGAGATAGACGGGGGCCACGTCTGAGAGCTCTACAGGGTGGAGGAGTGTATTTGTCTTTTACGGGGAGACAAAAGCCAAGTCATTGTGGAGAAGCTGTGAGTTTACAGTTCCCTGTGAGATGCACTGTTTGCAGAGGACATTTTCAGAAAAGCTTGGCTCTTCATACATTGTTTTCATCTCTATATGTATACTTAGATGACGCAACATCATAGAAAGCCATGCATTTATACCTGCAGGCTTTCCAGTGCAACAACAGCCTCTTACTGTTGTTGGATAGCTATTATATAGCTACTATATCCTACTGTGTATTGCTGTTATACACTGATCAAACAGGTTTAGATGTGCCAGCCACAAAAACTGTTTCAGCAATATCAAGATCTCTTTTTTACCTCTGAAATATAAAGACATTAGGTCAATGACCCAGCTGATGGCATCTAAATTAACAATATTTACATTGAATATAACATAACAACGCAACGCAGCTGTCTCCTGGATGAAAGTCCTGTGTTTTTTTGACTCATCCACCACCCCATCCACCTCCATATGTGGACTTTGTCACTCTTTATACTATGTCACCAGACTTCCTCCTCTGCTTACTCATAATTACTACGGCCACTAGAGGTCGCCGCCTAACAACAAACGTTAATATAGGTCGTAAGAAGCTGCTTGCACAGACGACCTTTGGGGTGAGGACGGTCTGTAACACCAGCACAAAGCCACAACTCTAAAGCCCCCGACATACTAGCCTGATTGGCCATGTGTCACACATGCACATGGTTCTATGTAGTGGTCGACCGATATGGGTTTTTCAATGGCCGATGCCAATACCGATATTTAGAGAGCAGGTTGGTTTTGGGTTGGTTTTTTTTTGCATCTGATAAAATAGCCTACAACAATTTAAAAATAACATTAATAATAATAACAAATGCAACACAACATTGCTGAACTTAAATTAACATTAATTTAACACTTATTCAGCAGATAGCAGCATCTCTTTGTTTCTGAAATGTATAAAATTACAGAAATAAAAACAATGTTAGTGCACGTGACCACCAAGCAGCACCTCTTTGTTTTTGGTCCTTTGGTAGATCTGCACTTTAATCGCCCTCGTGATCTCAGATAATCAGCCGATGCCGATTATCTCAAAATGTCATGGGCGATGACAATATTTGCGTCACATGCTCCTCACGCACACGCACCTCACGCACACGTGGACACAGTAAGTATAAATTGGCCTTAATCTGAATATTACTGGGTAATTTAACTTTGTGTGAGCATTGAATTTTGGAGATTAAGTTTGAAGTAAAATACATAAAAATGGACACTAATTCCTGCAAAGACACCAGGCTCAACTAACAAAGTTGTTTTTAGTGTTTTGTTCAAGAGCTCTTCAACAGTTGTTGTTTGTATTGAACTAAATCTTCCAGGCAAAATCACATCCTAAATCTCCAAGGCCACTTTTGCTCCCAGTACAAACACTGAATATAAAGGCTTGTGGGGGTGTGACAGCCCAGCAAACAAAGAGGTGTAGACTACCACATCTATTCTAACAAGCTGTGAGTCCTGTGTTTACTCACATAATGCATTTTAATCAGGAGCGTGTGGGCCAGAGCATAAATTTGCTTGATGTCTAAGTAAAAAAAAAAAGGAAAAAGAAATGGAGATTAAAGACTGAGGACCCGAGAGGAAGACAAAGGTAGAGAGCACGAAAGAGAGGATGTCACAGGAAGAGAGATAACGGTGGAGAGAAAGTGTAAAGGCTGGATGGAGTAGACAGTGAAGAGAGAAAGGAAGGAGGGTGCTGATACCAATCTCCCCCTAGAGGAGAATAGGAGCTGATTGATGGCAGTGGGGTTGCTCTGCAGGAGGGGAGGTGGGTGGATTCTCCTCGATGGAGAGAATAGAGGAGGTGAGATAATGGCCAATAGACGCAGAAAGAGATAAAGAGAGAGAGAATGGACATTCACTGACAGAAGTGGAGGAGGGGTAGGAGGAGCTTTCCTGTCTGCTGAGATTTTTAGCAAAGGTAGGGAGAGAGAGGGATGGAAGGATGGTGAAGGAGAGGGATCCCATTGTCTAGGCAGACAGTGAGCTTGGCAGGACGGGAGTGTTCAAATCCCTCAGGCCTTTTAACTCCACCCTGTTGACAGCTGGCTGCCTGCTATAGCACAATACTTACCCTGACACAAACACACAAACACACACACACACACACACACACACACACACACACACACACACAAAAATACCTCAACAAAGTGAAATGTGAGGGAGGTGAAATAACTTAGAATGTTTACTGTACAGGAGAGGAGTTATGTGGTACAGCAGTAATATTAACAATTTAATACTACAGACAGAC
>JAOVVB010233688.1:0-10101 GCA_028570985.1 Heterobranchus longifilis
CACACACACACACACACACACACACACTCTCATAGGGGTATTCAAAGTAAGTGGAAATTCAAGCTTGATTTTATGAATAGATCTTCATACCGTATATGGAGAATAACTATTTATTCAAAAACATTCCCTTTTAATTAATGGATTAAAAAAAAAAAAGCCATACATGTCAATATGAGGCAGTGTAACGGAATGTAGAAAATACTCGACAGCCCTCTCCCCCTTTAAGATGACTCAAGATCTCAATCTACCCAAACTTGGTTTCCACGGTAACAGTCCCCTCCTCTTTCCCCCTCTTCCTCTCCATCTCCAATCTGTTTTAATTAAAGTGTGTGCGATGCCAAAGGCCAGTCAGCCAGTCTCGTCGTTGCCTCCCTGACTCTGTCATCTCATGTTTGCTTTGACTCACACAGGCACTTCCCTTCCATCACTGCATCCCCACCTCCTGTAGCCTGTTTATGTTTGTTTACTTTCTCTCTGACTCTCTCCGTCCTCCAAATCTTTTTTTATTTTTTTTTCACAGCCTTCGTCACAGGTTACCCAGACCGTTTTCACTCCCAACAGTACCGACGCTTTGTCCCACACAAGGCTCCCTTTAGCACAGACCTGGGCAAATGGTGGCCCGAGGGCCAGATGCTGCCCGCTGAAAGGTTCTGTGTGGCCCCCAAGGCCATCATGATCACTTAGGAAAACTGCAATTAAAATATAACAAAAACAGTCAATATCATTTTGCTTACCATTGAACTGTTTTTGGGCCTTTATTCTAAAATGTGTCAGTGCTGTGTTTATTGATAATGATAATAAACTGTATCTTTTATATTAAACTACTTGATGCCAGATGTCTTCTTCTACTGTTGCTGCTACTGTCATTGCAACCCGTATAAAACTTCACATTTTGGACCTCTTACAGATGATCCACCTTTCAGCTGGAGCCGACTGCACATCACAACATCCGACACTACACCTGACCTTGTTGATGCCCTCGTTCAGCTCATCAGAGACTTCATTCCTCACAGTGAGTAACGTTTGTGTCCGGCCCACGGCAGGCTGATCAATTTCCCATGGAAAATAATTGCCCACCCCGGCACTGGGCTTTCCACCAACTCTCAATTTAAAATATTAGATGCTCAGAGCATGTTGTCCGGAAGTCAGGTGACATTAAGTCTGAGAAAGCCCGTATAGGGAGGCGTGATGGATGCGACAAACCAGCCTGATCTCACAGAAATGCATGAAATGACCACAACCTCTTAACACTGACTTACATGGTGGGGTCACATATTATGTTAAATGATGTGGTAGGTTTAGAAAAAAAAGAAAAAAACATCCACATTTCCGTGAGTTTTGCGCAGTTAACAAGTCGGTAGGTTTAGAAAAAAACATTATGGTTTGGATTAAATATCTTACTTAACTTACAGTATGTCAGGACACTTACAGGATATGAAAATGACAGAAAATGTTGTCGCAAACTCCTGCGTGACCGTCCTGTATTTTAGGACCCATCTCCTTACGCAGCGTCTGGACGCTCTTTATACGTCATCATCTGGTCGAACCTGGGAATTCGTGTGCTCACCACGCCAAAGGATCCTAATAGACTTTCCGTTGACGTTGTTGTCATGGCGGCACCACGTCATTTTAACACAATATGTGACCCCACCACGTACTTCAGTGTTAAAGAGGTCGTCATTTCACACATTTCTGTGAGATCACACTGGGTCAAACAAACGCAGGACCCAGCTGTTGGGGTCCCGTGTGGAACCAAAAGTCAACGTTGACGTATGTTGCCTACGTAACATATGTAGGCTACTTAAGTTAATTTACATAACAAACAGACTCATTTTAACGTTAACCACATGCCTCACGTGTTTAAAACTGCGACTGCAGGGTCATAGTTTGACGTGTATGGCTACGTAGTGACGCCAAAGGGTCCTGACCAAGCGTCCGTTTGTGAGGACCTGGGAATGACAGCAGGTTGGGTTACTGTACACAGCTGTGGCAGATCAAGCTCGTCACTCACTGCAAAAAGTGAATGTCAGGAAACTTCACGATGGAAAAGAAGCTGCACAACAAAAATTGCATTTTCCAAACTTGTAGCTGCTTTTACGTTTACTTTAATTAAATGCTTAGTCATTTTATATGATGGTGTTTTGCAAGAAAAAGATGTAAAGCTATGTTGCACTGATTTCTGGATTTTTCTTTTAAAAGCAATATATCATATTGAGTCTATGAAATGAAAACAAATCTCCATGACATAAAGACAAAAAGAGATTTTTAATCTCAGTGAGACTCTCTCCTGGTTAATTAAAGGTTCAATTAAAAAAAATTAAAAAATCATATTGTCCTTTGACCCATTGTTAATATAACATGTTGATTTTTCCAATTTATCAGAATAGTTTTTGATTAGTTTAATTAATCCATTGTTAATTTAATTGATTTATCACTACCTTAGTTTGTGTTTGGTTTTAACCATAAACAAGTTAGATATGAAGCTGCTTTCCTTCTGTCCATCTCACGTCCCTCCCTCTTTCACTCGTATTCAAATCAAAACAAACCACGATTTAAAGAAAGAAAAAGCATAATTGAACATAAGCTGATTACAATAATCGCATGTTCCAAGCAAACTGTGTTTTGCTTTCTAACAACGTGCGGTCCCCTCCCCCACGTCCCCGGAGGTATCATATCAGACCACTCATCTGTCACTTCACATTCTTCACGCAAGCCAGTTCCAGCTAATTAATGTGCAGAGAGAACAAATCGGAAACAGTTGACCTCCTCCGGCTTAAAAATAAGTCCCACAATCCTTTGGGTTTGTCAGAACTGCGCAATGGGATGTCCCGATTTCTAGTGCATAAATGTGTGATAATTACTGCAGTGCAGAGGCTAATTGGGCCAATGCATATTAATTCATTAAAATGTCTCCCTGCTGGTATCTACTTCAAATCTGGGCCTCATCTGTTGGAAAGGGAGGTGTCCTCGCAGGTTCCTCTGAGAAATACAAAGGAATTATTCTCAGGTAATATCCAGAGATATCCACATGTCTGTCACAGACCAACACAGATATTCTGCTGTACAACTTCCTCTTTCTTTTCAAGTGCCCTTGAAATAGAGTGTTGCAGGGATGACGTCTTTTTGTAGGAAGTTAGCATCGCCCCTGGTTCCCTCGACCAAAAACCAATGGGATTTTTTGGGGGATTATTGCAGAAAATCAAGCAAGTTTATGACACATGATAATCTCTCCATATGAACACCGCTTTTATGATTATTTTTAGGTGGCATGACTCCAACATCACCGCTACTAATCTGATGATGATATTTAATATAGCGCCGTACAACTGGATTTTTCCGTTTTGGATCATTGCATCATACGTACACATTTTGTTCAGCAAGATAATCTAAACAAATTAACACCTCTTTTATGATTTCAGAAGCGTAAATGTCATCACCAGAAGTAAAAAGTTAACGTCCTCGTCAACCTCTGTAGTCTCATTTAGCCACTAGTTAGCAACCGACTTTTTAAAAACATATAAAAGCTTTGAAATTCATGAGTAGGGTATTTACTGATGTACTGTATGTCACGATTGATTACTGGAAGTGCTAAAATGCTAACTCATTTCCAGGTTTCAGGACTCATTCCTGACAACCTCTGTAGTTTTTAAGACACAGAAAAGCTTCAAAATTCATTCGTATGTTATGTTGTAGAGCAAAATGTGAAAATCTCTTATGTTGTGTTCAGACCAGATGTGAATAAAATAATCTACTTGCTTAATTCGTGCAATCTTTTGTTTTGACTCGCATCATTTGCGATTATTCGCGTCGCTTGCCGCGGAAGTTCAGATTTTTCAACTCATGCGAATGATTTGCTTCATCACGACGCGTCATTCGCACTGCGCAATTTGCGTCACCCGACCAGAACTCGCATCTAATCACGTCTTTACAATTACTTTATATGTAATTAATTCGTGCAAATTAATTTATTTGCGTCCCGTGTGTACACGACATTAAGCTTGTGTTAACCACAGACCTTATTTCATGCATCTAACCAAAAACACATAAAAAAAAACTGGAAGTACTAAAATGCTAACTCATTTCCAAGTTTCAGGACTCATCCCTGCAGCACTCTATCTCCCTGACAACCTCTGCAGTTTTTAAGACACGGAAAAGCTTCAAAAAATTGTGTTAACCACAGACCTTTCTGCAGGCATCTAACCAAAAACCCATGAAAAAAAAAACAGACGAGGGAACCGGGAGTGCAAAAATTCAAACTCATTTCCGTGTTTTCGGACTCATTCCTGGGGCACTGTATTGAAAGTCTCTGAGCACCATTATCAAAAGGAACATCTCATCCTCATACAACCATTAAGCTTTGTCATGATCAGTGTATGTGTACATGTGTGTAAGAGAAACGTATCTAAAGGCCACTAGGGCCCATAGGGGCTGTTGCCGGGGCCTGGATTGAAAATGGTTGCCATAGCAAACTGCTTAGTATTGACTTCTGGCAAATACAGATCCTCTGGTTTTTGTCCGATCCTTATCCTGTGTGTGTGTGTGTGTGTGTGTGTGCATGTGTGTGTGTGTGTGTGTGTGTGTTTTAAGCTGTTCATCTGAGAAAGCCTTTTATTACATGTTAAATGAACCAAATGAGCAGATAGCAATCAGCTAAAGGGCAAAACGAGCTTCTGCACAGCAACACTGAATACAATAGAGGCAGGCTGTGACCTTAAGCCATGGTGTGTGTGTGTGTGTGTGTGTGTGTGTGTGTGTGTGTGTCGACATATTATGCACTAAGGGATAGATACAGAATATAGAGCATCATCAGCAAATAATCCATATACTGCACCAACCAGAAAGAGTCACAATATGTCATGTCCATTTTTTTTCCTTTATGAAAATCTTTTGTTATTCATTTGGAGAATACATAATCGAAGCTGGAGGCGAAAAGGCTATTTAGTAGACTGAAGAAAGGGTGGAAAAATTAAATTATGGCTAATCAATGGCCTAATAGAGCATTTCAAAAGGAGTTGAGAAGACAGAGGAAATGGAGATAAATAGGGAGACAGCCAGAGTGAAAGCGTGAGGGGGAGACATGGTGGAGTCGTGACGGAGGAAACGGGGAAAATGTCTAACTGAGTAGTTTATGACAGTGGGAGAATGGGATGATGATGATGAGGGGAAGAGACAAACCAAGTTGGAGAGAGGAAGGAGGAGGAGGAGGGAGAGGAAGGAGCTCTGGGTGCCTCAGCAGGGGCAGGGGACAAGCTAAATAACAAAACACTGCCTCGCCCCATTATTACAGTGTCTGTAAACATGCAACAGAGAAAAACTGCTTTTACACATATGATTCAGGATCATTTCAACCTGATCTCATAGAAATGTGAAATTACATTTTAACACGGGATTACGTGGCAGTGTCACATATTGTGTTACAATTTACATTTTGTTAGGTTGAGGCACAGAAAAAACATCTACATTTCTGTGAGTTTACAGTTTAGGCACTGAAAACACGTCGGTAGGTTTAAAAAAAAGAAGTCATGGTTTGGATTAAATACCTTATGTAACTTACGGTACATCGTGACACATACAGGCAGGGCCCAAAAATTACTTTTTTGTCCACCGGCTAAATGGCTAGTGAATGTTCAAAATCTACCAGCCACTCAATAGATTACCATTGTTTTTTGACTAGTAAGTGAAGCAAATCTAGTATCCACTCATACGTCATATTTTATATGACATCATCTGGTTGAACCTGGGAATTCGTGTCACAGCAAACGATTCTAATAGACTTTCTATTGACATTGTTCTTGTGGTGGCACCTCGTAATGTTAACACAATGTCGGTGTTAAGAGGTCGTGGTCATCACACTGACAACATTAGTATGCTCATGCTGACATTAATGTGGTTGTGGTTTAACCCCTCTGGTTGTAAGAACCAGACTGCGTCTTTGCTATTTAAGCTCTGCTTTGGATGGCCTGATATGTTTTTGTTAAGGTGGAGGCTTGTTAAGGCTATCCGTCTGCGACGGCCAATATTTTGGTCTTTCCAGTGTAGTCAGCGGATATCTGCATATTAATGCAGATACATTCTAACAAAAAACTAATAAAAAGCAAAATCGTCATCAGCCGATAGCTCATGGGTTCTGAGATTGTATTTTGGCCAATGCGTTCAGCCTCTTTTGCTTTCCACACGGACTGTTTACCTACATGCAACCAAAGTGCTCAAATGTAAATGGTCGGACTACAGACAGATACCAGCACTTCCCAGGGCCGGCCCTAGCATTTTTGGAGCCTCCCACCCCCCCACGCCCATCCCACATGGCAATCTTATTCTCCCTGCAGCTGAGTCGTGTCTGGATGGAACTCTAGATTTATTTCCGATGACCTATACTAACCTTAACCATTTGAGGTCAATGCCTAACCTTAACCATCTCGCAAAACTTTTGCAAATCTTGGGTAAAATCTAGACATGACCATGCTGCTGCTGATAGTTCAAAGTGTTATGGCGTTGCTTAGTGGACGCAACAAAAACTTGGCAAAACCAAAAACTGTATTTTTCTTAAAACATGAAAAAATATCAGATCAGGGGGTGCCTATCTATTCTTTCCCCCTCCACATGGTGGCGCTCTAGGCGACTGCCTATACGGCCTATGCCAAGGGCCGGCCCTGGCACCTGTTGCCTCCAGATTGTAGCCTGGGAACCAGACCTGTCTGCTAAGTTGATTTGCACATCGGTCTGCCTCACTACCATGCAAACAGATTTCTAATCAACTAAAACCTTGTCGATCCAATCACAACCGTTTATCTCATATGGGGCAGGTTTCAGACGATGATTGACAGAGGAGAGGCCGTAGGGCATTTTGTAAACAAGCAAGATGGCTGCCGCTGATGCCGTACGTCCAATCACACAATGCTCAGGAAACTCACACCAAACTCTGAAACTAGGCAGTGCTGATCAAATATGAAAGATCAAAGATTCTGTTACTGTATTGCCTGTCTCACCTAAAATGTTTTCAGAAACACATTTTAGTGTTCTGTTAAGCTGTAATTTGTGACCAGGTCGCCATTTTTCTCATGCTTCAAGGTTTAAGCAAGCACTGCTCTAACCTGTATGTGCGCTGCTCTGATCTTTTTGGTCTGCACCATTGCTAACGCCCCTTGGAAATAGAAAAATTGAGAGGTTCTAGATTAATACGCATTTGCAAATTAGTCTGCTGATGCCACACTATACAGATTCTGTATTCATATGCAGAATCGGTTCATAAAGATTGCTACATGTAAAAGCCTAAATCTAGCTGTAGTTGAACAATGATCAAGTTTGAGAACATTAAAGTCAATATCTCCAGGTAAGATGGGAATCTAAATCTGGGTATAGTGCGGGAGGGAGGACTCGCACACAGAGAACAAAAAAGAGATTCGGACTAGAGTCTGGATTTCAAATGTTTGTATTTGATCCATCACAGGGCAGTGGGAAAATGTGCAAAAGTACAAAGAGTGCAAAAGCGCAAAGGTTTCAGTCCATATTGGACAAGATGCAATATAAGACATGCATGATGAGTCATATGTGAGTTACATATATATACATACAAATGTTAGCTTATACACTGGGGATGGGACCCACTAGTACAGAAGGACAATGAGTTGAGTCACAGAAAACTCTTTTTTTTGGGTCACAAAGCTGGAAAGACGTGTTGACCTTTTAACGATTGGAACAGTTTCGTCAAGGAAAGAAACCTGTGGCATTGTCCAAACGTCCCTGGCGGGTGGAGTTCTTTTGTGTGTCTGTGTGTACCAGTGTGTGTGCCCTGGACATTCTTTGCTCTACAAAAAGACAAAAGTGGAGGACAGTTAAAAATCTCTCTGCCAATGTCATCATCACAGTTGACATTTGTACTTACAAGAAACCATGCGTACCACCTTATGTTCAAATAATCGGAACCTTCCCTTTAATATTGAGCCACGGTGTGAATTCAGCATCAGGTGATGAGACAGACATAGAAGACCAATACGTGGACTTTCTCACCCTATATACTGCGTCACCTGACTTGCAGCAGATGGGTTTACATTGGAGTTAGTTGAAAGCCTGGTGTGACTAAATGGTGTGAAATGATGCGAAAAGCAAACAATGCATTGCGATCATAGACAGTAAAAATAATGGGCAGAGCTTCCGGGTCTGAGAAGTGAAGCCAATGCGGAAGTGCCTTTCTCAAATCCAGCAGGGGGCGACACCAATGGTTGCAAAAAGCCTCCTGGTTGTATACAAGTCAATGAGAAAATGAGCTGACTTCTCACTTGATTTATTACCTCAGTAAACAGTTTCATACTGAGTTTTTGATCTCAATCGCTAGTTTCAAGTCTTCTTCAATACAGCATTGAAAAGTTATGGTCACATTAAGAAGAAAATAGACGATAAAGCAGCACATGCTTTGGGGCGTGTGTACCGTGTGATTGACAGGCCGCCATAACTGCAGTGACCGACATGAGCGTCCGGAGCTCCCCCCCCCCTGCTGTTAAAAATCCACCGGAGGATTCGTGTCAGCCGGTTGAAAATCTGCAAAGTTTCCGTCATTTGTAGTTAGCTTAGCGCGCTGCCTTTGAAATGTCCACCCCCCCGCCCCTTGACCTGGTTACGCAAGATGTCGATGAGGAAGTTCCCACACTCGGTTCTCCACAAACCACTGGGTGACATCACTCTGGCTCTGTCCATTATTTTATACAGTCTATGGTTGTGATAGCACGCAGAATGACTTGTGTGTTATTATATGCCATTTCATAAGACCAAGCTGAAAGTTTACAACATGGGAGTGAGGGGAACAAAATCTAGGTTGAAAGAATGGAGAGACACGACAACAGACACGAGGAAAGAGATAAGAACTGAGGACATAAAGGAAATGATCAGTGAGCAGATTAGCCGCAGGTCAAGCAGGCGTTCGCTCTTTCCACAGATCTCTCCTTCTCTCAGTGTGAAGTCGGCAGAGGAATCAATAATTCGAGAACTCTCTCCAACATCCAGCTCAGTTCTCTCACTAACACATTCTGGGCAGCATTCCTAATAGCACTCCTCCCATCCCGAACTCACTGGGAAGACACTGAAACTTTGAAGAGAGGTATTGAGAATTTAAGGGAAAGTCACAGTAATTAATTGATGCTGCAGCGAGCGCAGCACAGAATATTTTCATCTTTAATGGTGCCACTCGGGATCGCACTCAGGCAAAGTGTGCATTACTGCCTTATCTATAATTGATGCGTCACGTTCACCACACAGAGCCCAGGCTGGCAGGACTGTGTAAAGGGATACTACACACTCTACACACACACACACACACACACACACACACACACACACACACACACACACACACACACACACAAATGCAGAGACGTTACTATATTTCTCCATTCACCACCTTTATTTCCGAAGCCCACCTTTAACTCAGTTCTTCATGCGTGATCATGATCCTAACTCTTAACCCAGTCTCATTGCAATTTTGTTTTTGCAATTTTAAAAGGAAAGCTGCCCTTTTACAACACTTTAACACCTAATTAATAAACTGCTTATGCTAATATGGTTGTGTATACACTATCGACAGGGTTGGGGAGTAACGGAAAACAAGTAACGGGATTGCGTAGTACGAGAGTACGTGTTTCGCGTTACAGTTACAGTTTAAATTGACGGTATTCTAAATACAGTTACTGTCTTTAAAAATAGATTACTTGAAGGGGTTACTTTATTACCTCCGCCAAGGAAGTTATGTTTTTGGTTTGTTTGTCTGTTACAGAAAATTACAGATTTTCATGAAACTTGGTGTACGGGTGTAGCATGGGCCAGGGAAGAACCCATTACATTTTGGAGCAGATCCAAATCACGGGGCAGATACACCAAGTATTTTTTGCTCTTGTTAGCCTATTTAGAATATGTTCCTTAACTTGAGTACTTTAATGGAATATGTTACAAATTGCATTTTATGGCATGTATGCAGTAATCTGTAGTGGAATACTTGAAGGGATTACTTTATTACCTCCACCAAGGACGTTATGTTTTCGGTTTGGTTTGTTTGTTGGTGTGTTTGTCTGTTTGTCTGAAGGATTATGGAAAACTACTGGCTCGATTTTCATG
>JAOVVB010233689.1:0-10101 GCA_028570985.1 Heterobranchus longifilis
GGCAGCGGTGGTGGGCGGGGCTTGAGGCCAGATCCAGAATTTCTTAATGAGGGAGAAGAGTAGATGTGCTTCCAACCAGAGTTTTTATTTGATTTGATTTGTAGGAAAGCCATGTTAAACAACAGCAGAGTATTTTTTTTAAATTTTAAACGAGTCAAATGATCCGACAGATGAATATCGAGTATAATAGAAGATTCATCTTTGTTCTCAAAAGTCAAACAAGCTTCAAAGTGTTGAAGCTGTGAATAAATGACTGGAGCAACCTGTGTGTCTGCAGGTAAACACTGTGGACTGTATTCATCAAAGTACACGTGAGCAAAGAAAACATGAAAGTAATGAATAAAGCCAGACAGTCTGTGATTCACGTCCAGATATTTCACTTATTTTGACTTCTCTTTGGTGTAATGTATCTGTATAATCACTTGTTTTTCTGACACCAACATCCACACACTGGCTTATTAAAGGTTGCACATGAATGAATAATGATGATGAATATTTGTGGACTTACAGTGCTTTGTCCAGAAGCTGCTGTTTCTCCTGGAGCTCCTGCTTCAAGCTCTCTACTTCCACCTTCAGCTCGATGTTCTGCAGCAGAAAACATAAACTCATCAGTCACCTGGGAGCTTCACATTAACATAGAATATTACTGTACAGGGCTGAACAATTCATCCAAATGTTAGCGAAATCCCAATATGACCTACTGCAATTTTCAAATCGCAGGAGCTATTTGTTGAAGGCGAAATGTGTCAAAATACCATTTTAAATTAAATATGCATGTCGTGCTGCAGAGACGTCCCGGACTACAAATTGTATTCTACAGATTTACGAAATCTTTGTTTGGTGCAGATTCTTGCAAAAATCACACCACGATCAAATAAAAATAATTATGTAAAAGTGACCATGCCCTCTAATATCGCAAATCATATCGCAACATCAGTAAAAAATAATTGAAAACAATCTCTACTGTAAAGCTTCGACACTTACTGTATGGTTTTCAATTTTGGAATTTGGACATTTGTTTTTTTTATGTGTTTGTTTTTCATTACAATTAATTAAACTGAAAGGCAGCACAGCGTTTCCAATTCATTTGATTAGAAACTCCGAAGCCCGAAAAATAGTATTCAGGACGGCCCTAAAATAAATCAAGTCTTAATACAGAAGTTATGTAGTTTGCACGATATGAGGAAAATATGTGATAATGTTGTTTGTAACATTGCGATAAATAAACAGTTTATCAGTTCTGCCTTTCTGCTGCTTTCAGTATTCTGATAAAATACAACAAATTGCTTGTTGAATAAATAAAAAACTGGAAGGAAATCATTTCTGACATTTTATTGAACAAATTGAACATTGAGTTGAACACAAAAGGCACCATTTAAAAAAAAGAATGATAATTACATTTTAAAGAGCAGTTTTTCTATCGATACTCTCTTTCAACTAACTCAAAAAATCCCTGAGTGTCTTTCACGATATGTCACTGTCTTTCGCGATGTGATTATTGCGCAAGTTGATATTGCAATGGCGATAAAAAACAATATATTTTGCAGCCCTAGTACCACATTTTACTGTAAACCGTCTCTAGTTTTGTTGTTTTTTGCAAATCAGCGCCGCTCTTTAGAATCAAGCTTAAATTTACATTTATTTCTTATTCTCTGTATTTGTATTTATTAGCATCCCAATTAGTTGATGCCTTTCACAGTCAGAATAACAAAAAACATCAGAGGGCATAGCCCTTTGATAATCAACTCACACCCTTTGATAATCAATTCAATTCGGTTTTCTTTATAGTGTCATATCTCTTTCAACTAACTCAAAAAATCCCTGAGTGTCTTTCATGATGTGTCGCAGTATTTCGCGATGTGTTTATTGCACAAGTTGATATTGCGATGCCGATAAAAAAACAATATATTGTGCAGCCCTGCGCTGGTGGTTCAGACACAAATGCATAACTTGAAGCCTGACATGATGGATTTTCATGTGATCATTGATCCTGCGATCCGGCTGCCGTGCAAGCTAAAGGACAAGCTGCCTCACAGCCCTAAATTCTGGAGTTCTAAATTAAAAGAGCTTAAAACACTGATATGATGTGTTTAAAAGTTTAACTAGGAGATTTCCACACCAGATGGCTGTCAGTTAGTGCTGTCTGTAATTTATGTGAGGCAATGACCTAAATTCATTTCTGTAGAAAAAGGCCACTGGTTGGTCTTTTACGGAGAGCGAAACGACAAAGTGCACACTTTTATTTCCCCAGACAGAAAAAAATGATCCAAAGATGTATATTTAGGAAAGCATATATAGCATAGATACTGGCAGCTAATGATGCACTTTCTTTACCTTAAAAAAGAGGAGTACCAGCTTCACACTTTAGCAACACTTAAGTAACTTCTCTAACAGCAAAAGCACCCCCGAGTCTAGACTTGTTGTTTTCTTTAAAACCCCCTCTTTAAGGAACTATCCGGCCCGCTGATTGTTACTTACTCTTCCAGCCATGCTCCTACCTCACAAGAACACAAAGCACTTACTAAACAATTTCCTGCCCTCTTTCTTTCAATGCTCGGAGCATGTCAGGACCACGGACAGCACCAGTGGCTGGCAGTCTGAGAGGAAAAGATTATTCTGGCAACGTAGAGCCTCGCAGCCACAGCTTGTTAGCATTATTTGCATTCCTCATTTAAAAACGGCTGTGAGCAGCTAACCTCCAGCTACAACTGATTGCGCCTTGGGGACTGAAAGGACGCACGCACAAACCTTCTCCCATAATGTGACAATTGTATAGTTAGAAATTCAACACATCGGAGCACGCACTTCTGCAACCACTAACACTTACCACCCATTCCACACCACTAATTATTGTTTGCCATAATGGACCAATATGTAGTTGACGTTCACACTGCATGAGCAGTGAATGGCTTGATTTACTTGACGCTGATAATTACTAAAGTAATTATCATTCCATATGCATTGCTGTGTTGCATTTAGAGTGTTCACAGTGTCGAGCAAATGCTAAAGTAATCAGCCATTACCATGGCCGGGCTCATTATCTAACCAAAAAGGCAGAATTTACAGTTAAAAAGAGAACCGACAAAAATACAGAGACTTAAAGAAAGTGGAGCACTTTGTGGACCTGTGTGAGGGGAATATATGAAAGTTCTGTCTGTAGAGAGGGATTCTGAGCCGCGCCTGAATCCAAGAGGGGACGAACACTCCCATATCTTCAGCAGGGACCCTAACAACCACATGACCCCACATGCCCTCTTGCTCCTCCACCATATGGACCATGCATACTCATGCATTCAATATTAATGCTCAATGTCATCATCAATGAATAAACATTAGCTTATGGCTGTGGCCCTAAACAGATAAACTGTTCTACATATGAGGGTGGAATTGAAAATAAAACCCCTTGCAGGCATTTGTTACCAGACGTACTCAAATCTTTGAAAACCTGATGAATGGTCAGTGTGTGGATGTATAGCAGACACATGGGTCTAAACATAGAAACATACAAGCATAGCTGTCCAGACCAATTTATTCTGAGAGTTTTTTACCCTGAAAATGTGTATAGTAAGAAGTGATGCAGAGTATGAGCCTGTGGGCTTCATGCAGGAAGCTATCTATGAATTAATTTCCTCCTATTTTTGTTTGTATCCACGATAGGTTCTTATAGTACCCATTGATTTCTGGGTTTCACCGATGTTTTCTCATTTTTGCTCTTCTCTGTGTATGTTCTATTAATATATGTTTTTGATTTTCCTGTAACGTCAGTACTGGAGTTCTGGAAATCTGAAGTTTACTTTGTTTACATTTATTTAACAGTTCGTTGATTTCACTACTGCTGAAGTTCTTCTTCTTACGGCCTTTTTTGGTGGCATCTCTCCAATTCTTGGGCATGTGCCAGAGTATTAGCACATGGCACAACACCTGCCCTTGTATAGTGTTTAGGGGGCGGTACCTATTATGATCAAGTGGGATTCATCATTCAGCACACCTGGATAAAAGCAGATTTGGATGGTTAAGAACATTTGGTGCATCTGGAGTTGACTTCTCTTATTTTTTCTCTTAACAGAAAATTAAGAGAATGTTGCTGCATGAGGCCCAGTGATAAGAGGATATTTAAAAAGTGTTTAGATGTGGGCTACAAATGTTTCATGAAGATAAAAGCTGAAATTCACATGCAATTAAGTATTAATATTGACTGAAAATTACAACCTTTGTCAGAGGAAAACATTAGTGTGTCTAACTTATATCATTATTATCTCTGTAAATACAAGCAGGCCAGCATGGAGCACTTTTGGAGTTAATTCTCTCACTTTGATGAGCATGCAAATTTAATCAAGAAAAAAATCATGGAAATCATTTTTTGTACTTCTCTTGTGAAAAGAAAATCAGTGCATAGTGATGTGTCTTATGTGCAAGCGGAAGGCAAAAGTGGAAAGAAAAGAAGAAAACAACCAGGAAGAAGAAAATAGGAGGAGAGAGGATTCCATATCTGCTTGTGGGATTAGAAGAGGGACATTATATTGTTAAATGGCATGGATCGAGAGCCGACTCTGCCGGTATTCCCACACTTCCCACTATACTAGTCATTAACTTGTCCCTGCTCACCTCTCTCCCCTTCTTCTCTTCCCTGACAGTCCAATCCCAGAGACGAGGTCCTCTCTCCGCTCCATCTTATTCTCTCTATTCCATCCTGTCGGATGGTGTCTCCAGCATGGGTCAGCAAAAATGGACCGTTACGGAAATGCAAGCAACCTGGGAGTGTTCCTTGTCCTGCTGTGGACGTGCACATCTGTACTGCACATGCCTGAATGCTCCAGTCCCCTATACCATACCGCTGCCTGTAGAGTAAGTATGGTGCATGCATGTTGAAAAACATAATGAGCACACACGCTTGTAGTTAAAAGTTCAGTTCCGAACATTTGCTGAAATCATACATGAAACCGAACAAAATGAGATGTTGAAGATTTTGTTTTACACATTTGAAGTATGTCTGTCTGTGATTCAAGACAGTGGAACATGTGTTGGATTTAACATGAATTAGATTATTTTTCATGCAATTTAGTCACACTGATAAACATCAATATCAGAAAAAAATATTCTTATGAAAGGATAATTCCTTATTCCTATATTATTGCAAACTTATTTTTATCGTTTTGGCCATCATTCCTATTGGTAATAATAATATTGTACTCACACAGGTAATTGCTGAGTTCTGAAAATGTAGTGACTTTGCTCAAAATAAGTAAGACTTGGCCAAAAACAAAGGTAAACAGTAAAACTACCACCCAGACTTTCTGTTGTAAACATCCTTCACAGTTTACAGACTGACTTCTTGTTCAAATTTGGCCTACTGTACTTGCCATAGTTGTTTTTGTTACACTGCGGAAGTATTGGTTTTATTTGTTTCCTTATATTTTTATGTTTTGCTGTGGCTATCTTATATTGCATGCTTTTATATACTTTATATACTTGCCGATACTGAGTACCGATACGAGTACTAGGGTTGGGTATTGCTTGTTTTTTGGCACCGGTGGTGGTGCCTAAATTAATTCTTTAAAAAAATAGGCTACATGGTGTCAAGTCTGATATAGCTGCCATATTATGTACTACACGAAGACCACATGGTCACATTTAAATGCATTTAAAATGTAATAACTTATTTCACCAGTCAATTGGGAACAAACTGATGGCAGAACGGAACTGTACAACAACAGCTTGAGTTACTCAGATTTTCGAGTTCACCTGAATGCACCGGGACTTTCAGAGCTGCACTTGAAAGCACCATGAAGTGCCGCTGCTGCTTTTACCATCCGTTGTTTGTTTACCGTTCATTGAAGGCAAAATATTGACACACTGACTCCAGGGAAGCACGAGGATTTTACAGTTCTGATGTTTCTCTGACATCTCCAACTCCAGCAGTGGCTGTTGTGTCTCAATACTATGCTACCGGACGGTAAGCTAACTGTTAGCAGTGTCTTTAGCTGCTGACTGTTGCACGTTCAGATGTTGGAATCCTTTTGAGTGAAATACAGCCCCTACAGACAGTTCAGCTTTAAGCTTTTTAACCATGTTTAGCTAACGGTAGGTTAACGTTACCTGCTGCCAAGTATATAACATTACCCAGTCTGCGCTACTTTTGTCATCATTTATCTGAAACTATCTCCACTCTACCCGCTCAACTGACGAGACGTTGCCATAAGGTGGTATCAGCTGTGGTAGTATCTGTTTAGTTTTCTGAGTACGAGTACAAGTACATGAGCACAGTATCGGACCCCTATTTTCCCTATTTTTTTTAAATTCCTGTGCTTAGTTTTATTTGCATGCTTTCAGTTTGAAATGTACTTGTTGCTTTATGTTTTAATGCATGTTAACTTCCTGCACCTTGTTGACTGTTCACCTCAGCTGATGCCTGAATGTTGGCCAGTAGCTAATGTTAGCATGCCAGCTAGTAACACACAACAAAAATAGGACAACTTTGGAGTTCCAGCCCCATGCTCCAAGCTAACATATCCTGGATCAGTCTATCCACTGAACATACAGAGACCAAACTGAAACTCCAGGTAAAACAGCAAAAAAAAAAAATCCAGAATTAGCCCAGGTTTGGACGTACCATATATAATATTGTGCTATTGGTTTGGTTTGCATTAGGTTAAACTGTGTATATGCCTTGATGGTTATCTGCTGCAGCTGTAAAAATGAGGGTGTCATAGTGGCAGTAGCTACTTCATGATTTCCTGCACCTTGAGTGGTTTTTCTCTTCTCTTCTTTCGCTTCTCTTTCAGCACATAAGGTTTGGGGTCAGAACTTTGTTTTTATAGAGCTTAATAGCGGAGTGTGAGTTTTAAACCTCGTCAGGTCTCTTGTTCCCTTTGGTACTTAGATATGTACTCCACTACCATTACCCCAAACCCCACAGCAGCAGGGAGCGCTTGCCATCTGATTGCTGTCATCAGCACTGCACAATCATTGACTTCTCCCTTGTTGGACTCAAGCACCAGCCATATCTTGATACACTCATAACTTTCTATTAAGTTTGTGAAGGCTGACTGTGCTGTGTTCCACTTACGTATTATCAGCCCTTCGCCTGCATTCATTATTCTCTCCTCAGATCTGATGATAGTGGACATGTTTGGGCATAGCATCTCCGAGGCTCCACCCTTATTGTTTACACCTTTCCAACTCGATTAGAAAGGATGTGAAAGAGAACTCGTGAAAGTGATTTCACACCGTCCTGGCTTGTGGCAACGGTAAATATATCTGCTCAGATGTAGTAAACATCACGTGCATACAGTATAGTATACTTAATATTAATATTCAGCGGTGACCTGGGGTGAGCCAGAAAGGGAACACCAACGCCATCTTCATATCATATCACTCATTGTTACCGTTTACTGGAATAAATAGAGGATATGATCAATGCAGCCGAGGAGCTCATAGTTAGAATTAATGAGCACTGCCCGGCTCCTGCAATTTGTCTGCTGTGCTATTGAGTCGTCTTATTTCAATGTCTAATTTGTTATTGCTCCAAACGTCTCTTTCCCTGGGGCGATTTGAAGCGTCTCGTTGTGAGCCATCGCCAGTTGGCCGATAAACACCTCTGCGAATGTCTCAGGCATTTTGTGGAAATGTTGTGCGTGGTGTGATTTTTCATCTAAAATGCTGTGACAGTCAGATGATTCCCCTCCCCGCTTTTTGACTGATGGATTGTTGTTCATTATTCATGAAACTGTAACAACACAGAATGTGAGCGTAAATAACAACTACAGGGGGGGATATACAATGGGGGGGGCATATTGTAATCAATAGATGTAATGTTCAGAGGCACTTGGGGGTTGTGGTCAAAAAATGTTATTTAGGAGAACATACAAATCTGGAAAAAAAAATCACAGTCAGTGATTCTGACTGTATGAAACCATATTTGTGCAGATATTAGGCTCTATCGTATGATATCATACTGTACAGGAAATATCTGGTAAAACTGTAGCTTTGGCTGGTGTTTGAGACTATAGTTAAAGTCCCCATGTTGTAAAAAGTGAGATTTCTCTTTTGACTGTAAAGCAGGCCTAGGTGCTATATATTCATTCATTCATTAATTAATTAATTAATTAATTAATTAATTCATTCATTCATTCATTCATTCATTCGTTTTATTTATTTCTGTCATGCCAACATTTGGCCCATACTTCATGGGATTACAAGACACCATTTCTTTTCTTTTTTTTAAATTTTCTTTTTCTTTTTAAACAAATATACATCTTCCGGTCTTACATATACAAAACATGTGAAGGAGGGAAAAGAAAGAAAAACAAAAACAAAAAAAACAGATACAATTAAAACAAAACAACAAAAAAAAAGACCCAAGTGAATTGTTCATATAAAGGCCTATTACATCATTACATCATCTCGATAAAGAGCATTTTTCCTCTGCTCCCAGGCTTTCTCCAGGTACCTGGCTAATTTATATATTTCAACTGTGAAAAGCCAACTCAGTCTTTGTGCATCATCCATATTTACAAAATCAATATCTATTTTTTATCTTACTAAATAAAGCATCCTGCAGTTCAGAGTAAAACGGACAGTAGAAAACAAAGTGAAACTCATTTTCTATATCATTTAAACAGCACACTAGACAAATCTGCTTTTCTTCTTCTAGATTAGTGTACCGTCCTGTTTCAGCAGTCAGAGGTAAAACACCAGCTCTCATAATAAATCTATATAAATACTGTGCAAGTATGAGAGAAATGCACACAATGCAGTGCCACCACAGTGCCGTCATTCCTCGGCTGCTATGACGGTGCAGAGACGCTGAGAGCGCAGATGCAGAAGACTCAGAAACACTGACCAATCAGAGCAGACTGGGCTTTTTCAGGAGGAGGACTTAAAGAGACAGGCTCTACAACGGAGCGTTTCAGACAGAGGGTGAATACAGATATATTCAGACAGACAGTATGAAAAAAAAAAAATGTGTTTTTCTAGTAGAAACCCCAAATATAAGCATGAGCCTGAAAATGAGCATTATAGGTCCTCTTTAAGACATCATTAACTTGATAGGAAAATGAAACAGTGCAATATATTGCTTTTTAATTGTTAAAAATAAATGAGCGAATCGTACTCATTTGAAAAGAAGAAGCAGGTTGCACGTCCTAATATTAAACAGCTGTGACAGTCCCAGCACTGCCATGGAGCTGGATATTGCTCCTCTGGATGGAAGCGTTATTGGTAAATGTATCATCATTATACCATCTCAGTCAACATCTTTGGTAATTTTATAAGCAGGCAGGTATCACAAAACCCAAGCCTTAACTAAATCCAAGACAGCAATATTACCCATAAATCATCTGAGGCAGAAATCTTTGTGAGGCAAACAAAGTGAAAGGATGAGAAGGAACGGGATACTCGAGCAAAACACAGGCTCGTCTGGTGTGCAGCTCCGAGCGTTTATCAAACATTGATAAAGCCAAACAAAACCCTGGCTGTTTGTTGTTGCCATTAAGGGGCTGAGAGGCATTCTGATTGGAATGTACTAACAGCACGACTCCTCGAAATACATTGGCAAGGTGAAACGCGGCAGCACAGAATGCATACTGGACTCTGCAGAAGCATGTGCAAACACATGAGAAACTAATCATCTGTCTTCTCAGTCAAAGTGCAGACCAACATGAGGGCGTAGTAATAAAGTGGAGAGCAGGCATCCATACAGACAAATGAACAGGGCTGGACTCTGCGTGGAGCAGTAATCACAGAGGGGCTCCTCAACTGGAGGAGCGTTCTCACCAAAATACACATAAACAAAGCCCTTTTTGATCTTCAGAGGAGCAAATGTATTGATTGGAGCTCTATGTGGTCAGTTAGGTTCTGCATACAGAAATAAAAGTGCAGCACGGTGGGCCGGGGAGGGAGGCAGCTGAGGCGCAAAAAAAAAAAAAAAAAAGATAGAACCTCAGGCTAGTGTGTCTGTGTCGAAGACATCATGGGCTGAGGCGCCAACAGGTGGCCACCATGCTTCGGGGTACAGGCGCACCTGGTGCATGCTGGGCCGCAACCCCCACCAAGACAAATGAAGTGTTTGATCTCCAGCAAGAGGCTGGGGAGAATTCAGAG
>JAOVVB010233690.1:0-10101 GCA_028570985.1 Heterobranchus longifilis
GAGAGAGAGAGAGAGAGAGAGAGAGGGAGAGAGAGAGGTGGGGTGGGGGGGTGTGAGGAAGCCATCCTCCCTCCTGTAGATCCACCAGTGGGCAGGCAGGAGACGGATGCAAGGCTCTCCTCCCTCCCGCTCTGTTGCATCCATCCATTCTCTTATCCATCCATCCATCTCTCCATCCACCCATTCATTCCCAAGGGCGTCACAAGGGGCGACAAGACCCGACTGAAAGGCGCATACATGCATGCGTGTGGATGCGGGAGTCCTCCGTGTATGTGCGTATCTGGTCTGCCCGTGGATCCGCTGACATGAGGAGCTGAAACAGAACCGACAGAAGGATGAAAATGCTCCGGTTTCGCAGCCCCAGCATCCGCTCCTTGGACCAGGAGGTCCTCTGCACGATCCGGTTACTGGACGACTCCGAGATCTCCTGCAGCATCCAGGTAGGCGAACGCCTAATGCACCTCATGTATTGTTCTCTGTGATATTTGCAAATATCACGTGCACGCAGCAGATGCATTTTTTTTGGTGAATTAAACTACTCTCGATTTAAGGCTGTAACAACCCCCACCGTTTGAATGTATGTTGTTCTTCTAGTTCCCATGCTGCTGTGATTTACTGGAGAGGTTGCATGCTTTTTGCTCCATACTGAGATATGCAGTAAAGAGGGGGAAAAAAACATACCCAATAGTGATCCGTGCATGTGTGTTGGTTCCAAGCAAGATGTGACCCACATGGAGAGAAGTTAGGATGAAGTTTGATTCATAGCAGAGGGAATGATGGAGCTGATGGGTGTGGTGCTAATGATAGTGATGATGATGATTATGATGATGATGAGGAGGATGATGATGATGAGGATGAGGAGGATGATGAGGAGGATGATGATGAGGATGAGGGCAGAGAGGACTGCTGTTTGGGTTATTTTTATTGTAATCAGTCGTGTGTTTGCCTGTGTGTGTGTGTGTGTGTGTGTGTGTGTGTGTGTGTGTGTGTAAGTAACTATAATGCACTCTATGCATTAAGAAACCATTAATAGCTACAGTATAATACAGGGATGTCCAAACGTTTTTGAATGAGGGCCAGATTAGATAATGTGATAATAACTGCGGGCCACATTAGATTAGTGTGTGTGTGGTAGACAGTTGTGCTTACTTACTGTATGTGCTTTGCTTTCACATCTGTTGTCTGCCTATAGAGGTGATGATACATGTTATCAGTTTCAAGTAGCCCTGCCACCTGTATAGCACTCAGCTGACAATCAGCTGCATTGTCAAACTAAAACCAAGCTAAACCTTTAAAATCAGGTTCCAATCTGATATCATGAACTAAAGAAATAAATATCTTGCACACTGCAGGGCTCCAATATCCATTTATTTATTGCACCTTTATGTGACGTTTCGTGCACAACTGCTCTTCATCAGACACGTGCAATACATAGTGGATATTGGAGCCCTGCAGTGTGCAAGCTATTTATTTATTTACTTCATGATTTGCTCACTTTTGACTCAGCACCTGCCCTCTTTGGTTTGGATGTGTGTGCACACTCCTATTTATTTAGCGAATCTGATATCAGCCTTTGGAGTCTGAGGAACAGAGGGGATCTACAATAATGTACAATCTTTTTCAAAATGACAGTTAGTCACAGTCACACCTTTATTGATTACAGAGTAACTAACTGGCTCAGCCTTCCACCCAGTGAATGAAACAAGCAGGAGGAGGGATTCTTTCAGCATTTGCGTGTACACAAACTGCTGTTATAATATGTTATCAGAAAAAAAAAAAAAAAAAAGGTTATACTCAGCAGATTGGTGAAGGTTTGTCCAATGACTTTACAAGATCATGATCTGCCATCTGCTAAAATTTCAGTCAGCAGGATCAAACTTTGAGCAAAAGAGTTGGTGTTTTCCCTCCATCATTTACCAGTTTTATAGGTGACTTTTGTGTTGTTACCAGTAGGTGATTGTAGGGGGATTCCATCCCCCTTTTTAACAAAATGACCAAAATGCATGCCCGTTGTTAACTGCCACCCCCCTCTCCATCCTGAGAGTTCAGGGGCAGAGTGGTTGTTTATTTATTTAGTCTTGTCTTCCTAACTCATTGATCCTTTATCTGACTTTATCAGATTTGTACAAGTTAGCTAAGACAGTGTTGTGGCGCAGTAAATTCAGAGACGCCACTCTGAAATTATATTGCATTGACATTTAGCCTAAGTAGTCTGTGCTGTGTTTTGATAAATCCATGGCGCTGTCCATGGTGCTTATAAGTAGCAGACTGACTTCTGTTAGTTTTGTCTTGGATAATATTCTAGAGGCTAGCACATATAGCAGGTTACTCAAAAGAACCAGTCTTCTCATGTGCCCCATTGGGCCATCCCCTCTTTAAAAATACAAAACAAATCACCTAGGTTGTTATACTTTCATCTTTTGCATCTCTGAACTCTGTTTAGAAGACATCTGTTTTTTTCTGATAATTTAGCCTGGCTTGTAGCTGGTAGCATTAACTGTCAGTCAGTGTTTCTGCAGCCTTGGATTTGTAATGCAGGATTAACTTAAGCCAACAAGGAACTGATGCACAAACCACCACCTTAAAACAGAAATCCATCCAACTGGAAAACTGACATAACAGGGAATAAAACCTGATAGTAGCCTTTAACAATTCCCAGTTGAGATCTAATATTGAAACCTTTTTGGGCTGCCTGAACAAAGGAACATACAAGTTTCCACAAACAAATTAGATCCTGTGTGGCTTCTGCGCCCCTCAGGCCTGAGCTGCAGCTGCTGCCACAGAGGTAAAAGTAAAATCCTGTGAATCTGCCAAATGATGATGCATGATTATAGAGCACATAAAGGACAGTGCATAAAAAAAATGTGAAATGCTCAACAACATAGAAACACTATTCTATTACATCTTCAGCATTGCACCAAATTAGGGCTGGGTGATAATTGATAATTCAATATGATAATTTATCGTCTTTCAATGGAATCTTATTGTGATTAAATAATATGTCGAGATATCGTGATAAACAATTCCGTCGTCTAAATTGATAATAACAAGCACATACCAACTCAAATGTCTCAGACAATCTGATGAGGGAATATCATTTGAAGATTACGGTTTTGCTTTTACATCACACTATTTGTGTGCATGCATGTAAATATACTCAGTGTATAGCTGGAAAAAAAATAAAATAAAAAATAAAATTATTTTTTATAATTTCACTTGACATTGTTAAATGAGAAAATACTCAGTATTCTCATTGACAATTAATACTATACTAATACTAAATACACACAGGAGTATACAAAAATAGGCTTTACCATGTGGATATTTCATATATTACTATTAATTTATTAAATTACAAGAAACCGTGCTCTATCGTGATATATATCGTTATCAAGATATGAAATTACCGATATCGAGATGGAAGATTTTGTCTGTATCGCCCAGCATCAAATCCTTCAAAGCAGCTCCAGCGTGTAGACAACCCAGTGAGCTGAATCGAGTTGAGCAAGCAGTGAGTAAACGCCGCTCCACGCAGCACCTCAGAGAAAGTTGTCAGCTGCCTCGGCCCTGTTGCCTGACCCTGAAACACAGAAAACACTCGCTGCATGTCAAACTAACTGTCTTGCTGGTCTCCTACATGTACCCAATCAATGATTTACAAAACACCATAAAATGCACTGAGAGAGAGGCAGAGAGAGGTTGTATCTGTTTCTTTGTGTTGCAGCGCTCACATGAATGTATACCTGCGTGCTCGTATGTCTTTGAGAGCACAAGTGTGTTAAACTCTGTGTTCATTTCTGAGAACATTAGAGTGTGGCTTTTTGCCAGGAGATGCAAGAGTCCAAGATTGTGGAAGTGTGTGTATTATGCTTTTAGCGGTGTGTCTATGCACAATAAGTAAATGGACATTTATATTTCTAGCTGACTGCCTTTTCCAGGGCTTTCTTTAATGGCTTTGTGTTCCAGTGCTGAGCTGCTCCTTCCTACATATTTCATGACATCCTGTGCTCCTCATGCTACACTTCTGCTGCTCAACAACAGCACTTCTCGTCTTTCCACTCTGCAGAGACTTCCATCTCTGACTTCATCTGCTTATTTTCTCTCCCTGTCTGTTTTTCTTATTTCATCTGTTTGGCTTCCCTGCTTTGTGCAGAATATGTAGGTCTGGATGAGATGCCAAAGACAGCACTAGATTGAATGCTATCATAGAAATCATGTGATAAAATTGTTCTTGCATTGTGCTTGTGAATAAATACGTCACCTCATTTTGCTTAAAGTGAGACTTTGATGCCCTTATTTCCTTTATCATGTTTGGCACTGCGTTGATTAAATCCTGATTAAATTAAGGCTTTAAAATATCTTGAAATGCCACAAACAATAAGTGTGAATATTTTTAAGACAAGTGACTATGCAATTTCGCCTAAAAATGGACAAAGATTTAAGACTTGGAATGGTCATTGCGTAACACATGTCTCATGCAAGTGCAAAAACAAAGCACCTTTCAATTTAAAAACATAAAAGACATTAAGACAAGATATGAAAGAAACACAACATGATATAAAAATTACACATATAAATGGGATATTAAGAGTAAAATGAAATGGAAGAAAAATAAGCTAAATGTGAATAAAACAGAATAAACAGGACAATGCAATGCAAGATATGAATGAATAGTCTATATTTAAATTTGATAAACAGCAAACTGAAGTTTTAAAAGCAGACCTCAAGTTTTCTGGGAGTTTGTTCCAGGAGATTATCATTTTTGTGGTCACACTTTAACATGAAAATCTTCGATTTGTAGAAAGTCAACGTGGATAAAGTGATGTCGTTGTCTTAATGTTACTGCATATGCTAAGATTGAAAGACCTTTCAGAATGTACACACAGCGAGGTGCAGACCAGTGTGAGCTTCAATGCAAGTCCATCAAAATTAAAACACACTGCGCAACTCTTCAGCACCAGCACACCATGCTTTAAAACTGCAAGAGAAATCTATCTCTGTGACCATAAATACAGAACATATAATATTACAATCATCTTTCACATCCATCTAATACAAAAAATGTTGAATACCAATTTTCACATAAAGTCTGTATTCTATCAACCTCATTCTTTCAAACTCATTTTTCAAAAGATTTAAAGAAGCAATAAAAATAAGTTTAAAAAGTATGAAAATATAGTATGTTTATGATCGATACGTGTCGATCAATATGTATGCATATATCTTTATGTATCAGGAGCTGGATGTGTTTTCTTCATCAATATACACACATTTAGATGCATAATGTTGTTTTTGAAAATATTTCAGGTTCTGAGTCTCAAGATATGGAGACAGCCTACAGCAGAGCACAATTATTTTTAAGTTGTTTACTGCGATTCTGAGAATAGCTTGACAGCAGAATATAAGGCAGGTAGAGAGAGTGCGTGTGCGTGTGTCTAGCCCGGGGGTTGAGCGTGTCCAGCCTGCTGCTCTCATGTTCAGTGGTAATGTTAAGTCAAACCTGCTGCAGGAGAGACACGTCAAGATCAATACACAGTGACCTCCTCCTCTCCCCTTCATCATCCACTCCTTTTCTTCTCATCCTCCCATCTATCCTTCTCCTCCCCCCCCCCTTTCCACTCCTCCTCCCTCTCCTGCTCTTTCTTCTGCTCCACTTTCAGCTTCGTATTTACTCATCTGTCCACCTTTTCTCACTTTCTACTTTTACATCTCTCATCTATATCTCTCTTTCCTCCCTCCTCCTTCTCTGTGACACATCATGTATAATTAAGGGAGATCACTGTTCTTCATGAGGCCAACATCAGTCAGCTGTCAGCGATGCGCTACACCACCAGTGTGTGTATGCACATATGTGTGTGTGTGTGTTTGGAGGGTGGGGCAACCGTGGCTCACTTTGCATGAAAGATTTAAAAGTAGCCACTGAGCCAAGTTCTGCAATTACGGACATTAATTCACCATACTGAGCGTGTGGCATGTGACTGAGCATGGCATTGACTAAAATAGCTTGCGGTAACTTAAACTTTTGAAAGCTTGAAATATATGCTGCTGATTGCTCCGTTTCTATTCTTGTGGAAGTCACCTTATCAACACATCACAGTCTATTTAAAGATGCACATGGATGCTGGTATTGTTTTTCACTGCATCTGCCTTTTACTCGGTCAAGGAGGTGTGTGTGTGTGTGTGCGTGTGCGCGTGCGTTAGTGATGCTGAGGCAGTAGCCTACTATTGTTTCAGCTGGTAGGCATTCTTTGAAACAAGTTATAAATAGCATCAGTTTTCTATTCTTATCCCGCTTGCCGGCGCCTCTTTGATGCCAGAGATGACTAAAGAGAAATAATCCTTTTTCTGACTTGTGCTCACAACTGAGAGGAGGTAGAGAGAGATAAGACGGCGGGATAGGAGGGAGGGAGGGAAATATCAAAAGTAATGCGTAAAAAGGAAAGAGAGAGATGGTTGATAAGACAAAATATAAGATGACATGGTTGGTCACATTACATGAGCTGAGAGGATGACGGCAGCAAATCAACAGGGTGTAGGAAGGAGTAGGAGAGGAAACGAGGTGGAGCAGCTGCAGGGGAAAACATATTAATCAGATTAAAGCATGGAACAGATCTGAAATGAGACTGACAGACTGGGCAGATTTTGAAAAAAAAAAGAGGTGGAGAAAAAGAGAGAAGGGTAAACCAAGAAAGGAGGAGAGTGTAAAAACGGGCCAATTGTTGATAGAAAAGAATCTAAGTAGAGTTGGAAATAGTGATGAAAATTAACCACAGAGAAGAAGAGAAAGTAAGAAGTCACATGCACGGAGCTGATTGGTATTCATCGTCTCAAGGACACATCAGCATCAGATCATCCCTGGAGAGGATGGACTCCTTACTGTCACCATGCTGAGTGATAACCACTGTGCACATATTTAAAATGAGATATTTCTATGCAACAAGCACAAATTTGACATCTATGCCTAGTTTATCAACTCATTGTTCAAGTAATGCATGTATGAATTTATATTCAGCAGAGAATACGGCCCTTTGTCAGAATTTCTTGCATTTACTCCCCTCACTTCATCATACTTGTTTTAGAATTTGGCAATTTTAGTAAAAAATGATTTCAAACAAACTATATTAAACAAGTTAAACAAGAAGTGGTATTAAGTCTTAAGCATGTTTTCCCTCCTTTTCCATAGTTTTCTGAAGTATGTTCAAAACATACTAGAAGCAAGTTTAACAAAATTACATTAAATTCAATTTACTTTATTTCATCATGATAATACACTCAGTATCAATACTGCCTTCCAATGAATCCAGTGTACATATAGTAAACACAAACATAACAACTAAAACATATGCAATGGTAACAATCTATATGCTTGTATTTTCACCAAACAGCATGCTTCCACAACTTCTTGGCTGTAGTTCAAATATCAGTTCAGTCACATCTGCATTTATATGTTTAAACATTTAAAATCTAAGTAGGTAAAGAGAAAACTGTAGGTTTGTGTAACTACGTCGTCATCATCATCATTGTGTGAATGTGCACGTGGTGTATTAACCTATTTTCCTGTAGGATGTACACGTCATTACTTATTGCATCACACTGTTAGACATCAGAAAAATGAGAGAGAGGCAGTGCCAAGCACACACAGACAGACACACTAATAGATCCCAAAACATGCAAAACTCTCTCAAACTCTCTATTTTATCTGTCATGGATTGTTTGTTTGTTTGCCACAAAATTTTGAACATCCTGCGGTGCAAAGATAAGACAGCTGCTTCAATGCACACACCATGTGCACACACTAGTAACAGCAGTGTTGCAGCTACACTCATGCCACCATCATCCTCATCCTCATCATCTTCATCCTCATCATCATCATCATCATCATCATCATCATCATCATCATCATCATCATCATCATCATCATCAATATCACACCTTTCTCTCTCCTGCCATCCTGTGATTTAGTGTCCAGCTGTAGACAGAGCGAGAGTGATGGAGATCCATTATAATAGAAACGGGTTCTGCTCCATATATTGATAATTTATGGCTCTACCTCTCAGCTTATTAGGCTGTGTGGCCAGGCATGAATGGGTTCATATGACATGTTTTATGTCATGTGTGTGTTAATTTGTGCATGCCTTTGTGCCCACGTGTGTGTGTATGTGAGCATCTCTGCAGCATTGCAGGTGATGATACGGTAATTGGTGTGTCTCCTTCCACACTGGGACAAGGTCAGAGTCACCATTATGTGCTGCTCATAAGGATGAGAAGGATTATAGGATTGATGTGTAAATGATTTAAACTGTAATGTATATTAATAGATACAATTATTTGAAACATTATGTCACAGTAGATTAGTGTTTTTTTAAATTTATACTGACATCAGTAGACAATTTGAGGGGGGATATCATCCCTCTTGTTAGCAAAATGACCAAAATGCCTCCCTCTTGTTAACCTGCCATCCCCCCTCTCCAACCCCTAGCAGCAGAGAGAGTGCAGGGGCAGAGGGGTTGTTTAGTTGAATATGTTAGTCTAGTCTGACTGACTCATTGATCCTTTATCTGACTGAGGTTTGTGCAAGTTAGAATCTATGGCCCTAATGTGCTGTGTATTGATGAATCCATGGCGCTGTACCATGGTGCTGAAGTAGCAGACAGATTTGCAATTGTGACTTTTTTCTCTGAATCCTTCTGTCAGTTTTGTCTTAGACCTATAATGTTCTCTAAAATATAGCTGGTGGGGAACAAATCCCCTACTGACTGACATAATCTGTTTGAACTTTATACAAAAATTACTGATGATAGACATAAGCATTTCCTGAGGAAATTATTTGGTATTTGGTTCTAAATCAAAGTAATTGGCAAATTAAATATTTGACCTGATGATGGCACTAGAGGGAAAGTCAGAGGATCACCAAAGTAATTGCAGGTCATCCTAAGGGGGACATAATGTCTGTTTCATGGCAATCCATCCAATAGTTGTTGAGATTTTTTTTTTAACTCAAAGCCACATATATGAGCATCATGGAGGTACTAGAGGAAAAGTCAGTAGGATTAATTCATCTGGGGACCATGAATGTCTTTCATGGTAAACCATTGATATATTTCAGTTTGGCAAGTGATGGACCGACAACAGACTGACATTGACATAGCCATGCACAGCTAGAAATGTCACCTTGAATTAGTAAGAGGTAAACTATTCCAAAGTTTATTAAGTATAGGTATCTTTACTCCAGTTTACAGTGACGATAAAGGAAGTCCTTCCATATGCCATGTCTGTAGCTCCAGGCAAGAGTCCATTACTGTTGTGGGTCAGTGGTTTAAGAGGTTAAACCCAACACACTCTGTTGTGCAGCTCATGAGATCAATACTACACTGGAGCTGCGTGGGATTCACTCTGATATACAACATCATTCCTTGTCTCTTCACACTGATTCTCTCTATTTTCCCTCTTAGGTATAAAACAAAGACAGCCTGGATTTACTAATCAAACATTTTCTGATAAATGGTGTGATGGTGACAGGCTATTACAGAGAGGGGTGGTGGTGTTGAGGTCGAGCATCTATTTTCTAAGATTTCTCTCCTTAATATAAATTGGATTGCTTCCATAATTCAGCTCTCCAACTGGAAGTGTTTGATCCGCCGCTTCTTTTCCAATCTTGTCAGTGTAGCTTCAGAAGATAATTTGTATTTGTGTCCTGCCTCTGTAGCTTACTTTTAAAATCTGTTTTTTAAGATATTACTATCCCAGCTTTCCTTGCTTTTTTTTTTTCAAGCAGTCTAAATCATTAAAATGGTCAAAAATTGCCTTTTAAAACCAACTGATCCGCTGGTGAGTTATTACAAACTCATGCTGTGCAGCCAAATACTTTATTTAAATTTCTAGTAGAGTCCCAAAGTCTCCAAAGATATTTCCATTTGCTGTAATGGTGCAGCCATAAAGTTGTGTAGTCTTGTGTAAACATCATGTACCTTCAATGAAAAGGTGGAACAATACACAATATATATTTATGATTTGTGGAATAAGATGATTCTTCCAACCATGAAGCTAGGAGACATAAAAAGGGAAGACAGGATTACTATGCAGGAATTATTGCTGTTTGTA
>JAOVVB010233691.1:0-23793 GCA_028570985.1 Heterobranchus longifilis
TCTGTAGATTTCTCCTAAATTCACCAGAAGTTAGCATTAGATAATGCCTCATTTGCATATTTAAACATAACATTTCAGAAAACTTGTAATACAAAAGGATAATTGTCTGAATGTAAGTAATCAACTGGGGAAGTTTCATGGTGATAAATTGTTTTTACCATATTGCTCAGCACCGGGTTGCACCAGCTGTGTGTTCGTTCAAATGTAGCATAGTTTGAATGTAACTCTAACTTAGGGAGTTTACTAACTGTTACTAACATTTTAAGGGTTGGACCAGCTGAGATAGTTCCAATGTAGGCAGAAGTTACAACTTATATCTTATAACTTGGGATAACTTGGAGGATGAGGAGCAACGAATTATACCAGCATCTGTAAACATGCAAAATAAAGTACATACATATGAAATAACTCATGTAAATAAGTGGGAAATTACATATTTAAATATCCTCTGTGCCACATTGGCAAGCAAATAGGGTTAGACACCTTTCTAACTTTAACTTTTCTAAAAGTCGAAAGCTTCTCCATTAAGCATCATCAAGGTCTTAAGACTTTTCTGGCCAATGTTGCGGTGGATCTGTTTCCCACTGGCTTCATTTTTCAGACCCAGAATCTACATCCATCCTTTTTTTTATGGGTTAAAAATCACAATTGTGTGTTTAGGATGTAGTCTTTGCATGTTTGACACAAGTTATATAAGTAATATAAGTTATAAGTATATGAGTAATAAGTTAGTCTTCACTGGCAGTATTTTTGCAGATGATACTGGAAGCATAATCTTTTAAATTCATGACTCGGTCGACCGATTAATGACATTTTGAGATAATCGGCATCTGCCGATTATCTCAGATCACAAGGCGGATTAAAGTGCTATTTTTTCTCGAAACATTACAACATTTTCTTCTGGAAAATTTCTGACTTTTTCTCGAAACATTACGACTTTTTTCTTGAACAATTACAACTTTATTCTATAAACATTCCTATTTTTTTTCTGGAAAAAATTACGACCTTTTTGTCTCGAAACATTACAACCTTTTTCTGTAAATATTTTTCTCTAATTTTTCACTTTTCTGGAAACATTACGACTGATGCAGATCTACAAAAGGACCAAAAACAAAGAGATGCTGCGATCTGCTGAATAAGTGTTAAATAAATGTTCATTTAAATTCAGCAATTTTAAATTGTTGTCGGGGATTTTCACCCCGGCTGCCTCCTTTCTGTCAAAGCTGGAGCTCAGAGAGGAGAGGAGACACTGATGTTAGGAGGAATGGCTCTCAAGAGACGCCGTATTAGGGCCCCTGTAGGCAGGGCCGGCCCTTGGTATATAGGCTGTACAGGCGGTTGCGTAGGGCAGTGGTTCCCAAGCTTTTCCCCTTAAAGGACCCCTTTTCTGTCATTGAGTAAACTGACGACCCCTGACTAAGTGGCATATTTTATGGATTATATCCAATGCATAACAATAACAGTAAGAACAACCGATAAACTATACAATTAACCCAAATAGTGAACACAATAACTGCAGGAAATGTGTGTGACATGAGCAATTTGGATGATGATTATTTCCTGTGAATGTTGCAACAGAGATGAATTTTCATGTAATTTTCAGGAACTTTTAACACAATTCTCTGTCTGTATTATGTTTTTTTTTGTATTTGTATTTGTAACAAACATACTTAATGGAGGTCTGCGCTCTCTGAGAGCCCTACTAGTTTTGTTTTATTTTCTATAAAATTAATTTCACGTAAACATATTAAAAAACTTTTATTTTTTAAACACAGTGCACCTGCCACATGACAATGTGAGACACTGCCAGGAATGAGTTTTTGGAAATATAAGAGACAAATGAGCTCAGACTGTTTTGAAGTATTCCAAAACTAATCCAAAGTATTTAGAATATGTTACTTAATTTGAGTAATCTAATGGAATACATTACAAATTAAATTTTTTAGGGCAAAAAGTAACCCTCCCAACACTGATTGTGGTGCATGGTAACTCCCACCTGTGGATTCACCATTTGAAATACTGTTTAACCAATCATCCAATGAGAGTCAGCCAATGAGAGTCAGCCAATGAGAGTCATCCAATGAGAACGGCTCACCTGTTGTAGGTTGAGTCTTGAGTATATATGTGTTTGTCTCGTCTTTGCTCTGGTTGTCTCTCAAGACGCAGCAGCGTCGAAAACCTTCGTCTGACTGCACAATTAAAGGCTAAAAATTAATCTGTGCGCTCCAGTCTGAAGAAAAAAAGAAGATGTTGGCGCCAAAGAAGAAGTGTGCAACAGTCCTTTCTTTTATTTTGGAAGGCCGGCGTCCTCAGGAGATTCTGCACGAGACCCGTCGCGTGCAGCTCACGGTGAGTTCCGTGTTGTAGCTAGCTGCTGCTGCCGCTACCGTTTTTAACGCAGATTTGCGCACTGTATGCAAGTGTGGTACGCAAAACTATGGTGGTTAAACTCTGTAGCTTGTTAGTTATGTTGTGGTGTTTTGGTGAAATTAGTCAGCCTTTGTTTCCTCAGTATTCTTGCTTTTATTCATTAGTTTTCAATGGGAAATGTTTGTGGCACGCGGTGATGACGTTCAGTGAGTAATGCTGCGTTCAAGTGCTCCTCGGATGGTCACAGTTTCCCAGTTAGGAAGTTGTTCTTCCGACTTCTATGTGTTCATGAGCTTTAAACGGCTTGTAGTCGGAAAAAACATGTACGCCACATTATTGTCAATCATATTTTACATTAATTATGGGGTTATATCCCTGTTTTATGTTCATTTTATGACTATTTTCCCTTGTGAAACACCTGGCTGCCTTTCATGTGTTTATATTTATTGTATGTGGTCCTTGTCAAATAATCAGAAATGAATAAATACTATTAAATAAAATGTAACCTTCATACATAAACCTTTATTTATTTACTTTAAACCTTGGGCTAGCTTGTAGGTTTTGTTTCAACATTGGGGGAGACACATGAAACTGCCTTTTTTTTCTGCCTTTTCTGCATCAATTTATGGTGGAAATGAATTTAATTTCCTCAAAAATAAAAGGCCTCTGCTACATTCATGTTTTTTTATTGGGGGGAACAAAAAGCCTCCAGGACACGGAGGCGTGCGAGAAAGATCATGGCCGATCCCTCTCACCCCGGTCACAAACTGTTTCAAAAACTCCCCTCCGGCAGGAGGCTGAGGTCTATTACGGCCAAAACCTCACGCCCGACCGCAGCCAGACTCATTAACAAGACCCGGAACCCCCACTGACATGGACCCTATTCCACTCAATATCACAGATGTGTCATTGCACATCTGAAAACTTCTGCACTGTTACATTAACGCGATTTTATTTCTATTTTTACGGGTTTACTAGCACATTCATATACCGTCTATACTGTTAACACTTGCACATCCCTGTATATATATCCTCTAAACTATGCAGCTCTCATACAGTACGTACTGTTTACATATTCCTACTGTAATATTATTTATATATTGGAGTTAATTATGCCACCTGTCTTTATATTTTATGTTTTATTTCTTGTTATGCACCATGACATCAAGACAAATTCCTTGTATGTGAAAACTACGTGAGGATAAAGCTGATTCTGATTCTGATTTGCTCCCGTGTGTGCCCTGACCACTCACCTATCAGGTCGCCCCATTATGAATTTATTCAACATTCAACACACACACAACAAGCAGAGGGCCACAAGGGCCTAGCCTCATGAAAAAACCATGAACAGAGCGGTTGCTTGCCATCCCCTGCGGTTGGCTTGTTATTGCGATTATTGTGACAGCCCCACTCACTCCTCAGAACATTTGTTCCAACTTTGTTTTGTTTTAAAAAAAAGCTCAGTGATTTCCCAAAACAGCTGAACACTGTAGGTTTTAGAAAACATTAATCAAACATGAATAAAAAAAAGAAATGCCTTGGAGCTGTCCACGGTTCTGACAGGTTAATCGTTGAGAGATACTTTCTCACCTCAACACTGATCTAAATACATCAATAACTGAGAGCTCTGAACTTTAAAACCTTTTTTAAACTTTACTTTTCCTGTGAAACCACTTATATTGTTCAGTGGACTTGTTAATTTATTGACATACTCGTTCACATGAACATTTGCTTTGTTTCAATTCAGAAAACAAACTTCAGAAAGTCAGTTACCAGACAGGATGTGTGGAAAATAAGCCACACTCTAATGAGTCTTCCCTGCATAATGCAAACTAAAGATTTTCTGCTGGTACTTCACATTAAGTGCTCCCATGAAGGTTACCAATGGTGCCCAATTATTGCTTTTTGTTTTAAATAGTTAAATAGGCACACATTTAGTTTATTCCATGTCTTTCAGATATCGTGCTATGCTGTACTGTATAAGTACATACAGAAAAGAAAATAACCAAACATGCCAAATGCAGAGTAAAAACATGCATTAAACACATCATATATGTCCATATATTTTTTTTTCTCCACTACTTTTATATGTTTTGTATGTTTATGCTTATGTAACGCCCTTTGAATTGCCTTTGCATCTGAAATATACTGTATAAATAAACTTGCCTTGCAAAGAAAGGACCCTGGAGGAGGAGGAGGTAAACATTAAATAGAGTGAACAGGAAGTGGAAATATATATATATAATATACATCCTTACCTCCCTTTCTATTGGTCCGTTCTCATCCCTGGTGGGTGTTTTGTCAGGGGACAACTCTGCTGTTTCCTGGGAGCCGTACATGATGATGTGATGTTGGTGATGCTCTCAGGTCTTAATGTTCCCTCCATCTCCATAAGACTTCTTATAGGATGCAGCAGCACGGTCTCCTCCACCGCAGGGACGGGCTGGGGTGGAATCAGTGTTCAGGAAGCAGTCCTGTGTCCGTGAAATGGAAGAGAAGGAGAGAAAAGAGAAGATAATTGAAGGTAGAAAATGCCAGAGATATGGGGAGAGATAAGAAAGAACAAGAAAAAAAGAGAAGATATGTCAGGAAACAAATACGTTTAATACGGAACGAGACAATTTTTCACTCTTCATATACCTTCAATGAAGCGTTAGTACAGAATATATACAGTATGGTGTTTCCATGCAGTTTAGTAAAATATTTGATCTAAACTGAGCGAAATGTAACATGCAAACTATAAAATCCCCCTGATGATCCAAGATCAGGAAAAAAAACAACATTTTTTCTAGTGAACATCCATAGGGAAATCAGACTGTGGGGTGACCATATTGCATGAATGGTTACAATATATTTACAAATCTCTACCATGCTTAGAAAAGCCCCCAGAGCCCTACCAGCAGTCTGACAGAATCCTCCATCATTGCTGCTCCAACAGTTTGGTGATCATCGGGATGAGTGGTTCCCAAAGTGGGCGGTGGTGACTTGAGGACAGGCCAAGGGTAAAATAACACCATTTCTGTAGTTTGCAAGTTTTCCAGCCACAGCAGTCAGAAATAGTCAGAGCAAAGCACAGACTGTATAAAAGACCTGGACGTAGCCGCCCTGATGTCATCCATTGGTTTGTGGACTACTGTTTTGAAGCTTTGAGTTTGGCATTTTGCCCGTCGCCATCTTGTTTTTTTGGAGCCAGAAGTGAAACTATCAGCTAGCACAAGCTTGGTTGGCAAGGTTAATCCATAATCCATTTTGGCTAGCAAAAAACAGGCTGACTCCTTAGAGTGTCTTTGACATTTTTCAGCAAAATGTTACTCATAACTTTTTCACTGTAAGTTCTAAGATGAAAAAAACACAGGTTGCCATGGCAGCGACTCGTCAATAACAAGGTAGCCACGCCCTAAAGCCTAAATCCCCTTCTTTATCATGTATTTTACTCTAAATGTGACCATAATTTACTAAATGAACATCATGCTGTAATGAAGAAGACTTGAAACTAGAGATTGAGACCATAAACTCAGTGTGAAACTGTTTACTGAGGTAATTAATCAAGTGAGAAGTAAACAAATGTTCTCATTGACTTCTATACAACCAGATGTCTTTTTGCAACCAGTGGAGTCGCCCCCTGCTGGCCATAGGAAAGAATGCAGGTTTAAGGCACTTCCGCATTGGCTTCACTTTAACCATAGAAAGATTTGCCACTTTGCTCTTGAGTTCTGACATCTGCATTTGGCAAAATGTCACGCAGATTCTTATTTTTAGCTGCCGCTGACCGTCGCTTTCACCAGTTTAAAGGCAAATGGCAGCGGTGGCAGTTCATTCTACAACTGAAGTCATTTTAATAAGCAGTAGGCGATTTGTTACTTTTTACCAGGGGGGATGGACCCGGGTTGAGTTGAGTTGAGTTTTATTTAACAGATGTTAAAATATAACAGTTTTAAAACCCCAATCATTAGTATCCATTGTTGAGGAATTAAACACTATGACGTCCAGGACTTATTTCCATTGTGGTCCATTTGTTTCATATTTTTTAATATCACCCCCAGCTATATAGTTTAGAGATTATTATAATTCCAAGAAAATTCTAACAGAGCAGGACTCAAAAAGTTGCAATTACAGATCTGTCTGCCACCTCAGCACCACAGGACAGCGGCATGGATTAATACACAGCACAGTTAGGCTACTGATGATTCAGAGCCATGGTCGGGGCCGTAGATTCTAACGATCACAAACCAGATCAGATAAAGGATCAACGAGTCGGGCAGACTAGACTAACATATTCAAATAAACAACCCCTCTGCCCTGGATTCTCTCTGTGACTAAAGGATGGAGAGGAAGAATGATGGCAGGTTAACAAGGGGGATGCATTTTTGTCATTTTGCTCAAATCGCAAACTATAAGTTCAACTACTAAAGTTCAAAATACACTGGCAGCATAATGTGGCATGTGTCAACAGTCACCCCCACACTGGTGGGGGCGGGCATGCTGTAACTGAGTTCACCACTGCCCCATTTTCTAACATCACCTCCACCTCTGCTTTTTTTTGTTGTTGTCAGAATGGCTCCCTTGCTTGGCACTCTGGCTGCTGTACCTTCACTTTACTTGACAGCAAGTCTTGGTCTGTGGTCTTGTATCGCTCACAGTGGGTGAGGAGAAAGCCATTGTTGGGTTATATATCTATTCAGTTCTGCCTTTACAACGACTATATAAAAAATGATATTTCCTGCTGAGCCATTCTGTAGATTGTGAAGAATAAAAATTATTCCGACTCAGTGCAGCACTACAAATTAACATTACACGCATTATATTAGTCTTTGTATGCTGTGTGGTCCCGTTGAGCCACAAACGTCATTAGATGTTGATATTTTGTTGGTTTAGAGTTGTTGTAGGATAATGGCAAACCCACATCAACCCAACTTTCATTTCCAACCAAAGTTCAAAGTCTGTTCAATAATGGAGGTTGAGGTCAAACCCACGTTGTGTTTTGACGTCAAGACGATTTTAATTTCCAAACAAAATGTTATGTCCGTCCAACACTGGAGGTTGAGGTCAAGCCAACGTCGGGTTTTAACGTCGTTTTAACAAAATGTAACATCTGTCAAACATTATAATCCAACGTCTTTCTGATGTTAAAATGATGTCTGGTGCCAGCTGGGCAAATTCCTTCAAATATCATATATAACATTATGATAAATACAGACGTGTATTAAGACCTCAGAATAAACTTATGCACCACAGTGTATCATATTATGAAATAGCAGAATGAAGATACTATGTCTATTGCACTTTGTCATGTGTAAAGTGCAGGCTGTTTCCACAGAGGTCACTGAAAAATAATTCCTCTGTATTTTTCTTCCATGTTGCTGCCTCTGCTTTGGCCTCCTGCTAAGTACTTCACTTACCCTTTCGCAGCAGGAGTCCTTTGAACCAGTTAACAGCTTCTGCACAAGTGTGGAGCGGTAAAAGGATCATGTTTGTTTGATGTCAGGCCTGGAGAGACATCTGGTAAATTCAGCATAACGCGATAAAACGCCTCCAAAGGAGAGATACGACCGACAGTGACGCAAACTCAATAGATACGCACAAAGAGGCGGGATGGAAATGTAGACATGTATTTAAATAATTCATTCGTTGCCATTTCTTCCGATGGTAATAAATGACATGACATGAGCGATTAAGGAACTTTTTTACTCAAATCAGTTTATGTGAAAAAATGTGGTCCTTGTTTTTTAGACAGCTTCAAATTTATTTAATACTGTATGTGATGAATCTAGGCCAGATTTTCCAAATTCTCTGACCTAAAAGCCTACTTACATACACACTAATATGCCACTATTATTCAGTTTTGATATGGTTCGTGTAAACAGCATATTCTGTTTGCATATACCAAATTAGGCCTTATTTTGAACGTAGCATTTTCCATTTAAGACATGTGGAATATGTCGCTATTGTTTGGGTTTTAGGAGCATTCTTTGGGCATATATAGTATACAGGGCATTCAGAATATGCTTCTCATGTTGTTTTTTTTGCTGCAGTTCACAGCAGTTTACGGCCTCTTGTCTGTTTACAGTCAGCTCTGTGTGTTTCTATGGTTTCAGTTTCCAACGCTGGAGTAGAGATGCATGCTCAAAAGAAAAGAAAAGCCTACATTTCTGGTCAAAAGGAGAAACACCTACTTTTAAACATTAAGAAAGAATATCAACAGATTTTTCAATCTGTGCAAATATCACAACACCACAGAAAGAGTGAGTCTGTGTGTGTGAGGATTTTACACTGCTGCTGCAGTTATACCCCTTCTGCTCTCCTGCCCCAAGATCAACTTTCTACATATTAATGCTCCCAAAGCTAATATAGTTGCTGCACTAAAAAGATAATGTGGCACATCATCACAAACTTCTCCATCTGCAGGAGTGTGGTGTGTGGCTGCGGGTGGAAAAACTGATGATAAGGGACCCAAACAAAGCACACGGAGAGCATCTATGTGAGCAAATTGGACAGCTTTTATAGTGACTAGTCATTAGGATCATTGGGATCATTAGGATCATTGGGCCCAGGTGCTCCCAGTCAGCCAAGTGAACAGCCCTGCCTACCAATTACATGAAACTGCAAGAGCAAACAAGGCACAGCTGAACAGACCAGGGGGTCAATTTCAATTTCATATACTATGTATATATATTTATTCACAGACCCCTGATCTTCCAAGGCACTCATGTAAAACAAAACATTTTTATTTCATTACACCATGCAATATTTAAAACTGAGCCACAAGCAAAATCTCCAAAAAATTACCATTATGATTTGTAGATACATTTTTGATGGATGATCGCCATCAGCACTAATGTCTTTCATAAATACTGTAAAATATTGTGTCAGTTTCATGCTTTTAATCTGAACAAGCAGCAGTAAGAAAAGGTGGGTTTGGACAACAGTAACTATCAATGAGACACAATTACAAAAAACACTGGATTACATACTATACATTGTTTCCTGTGAATCCGTTATGCAATTGGACAAGGAATGATAGAGAAGTAATTACTGTATGTAAATACACTGAATGTTTTTTTGCTGAAAAAATGTGGATCATAAGTAGATTCAAAAACGTGGTTTGACTGAATTAAAATTGTTAAAGTTTACAACTTCATGTCCTGGAGATCTTGTTTTACATATCTTGTGGTATCACAGGTTTCATTTCTCTTCCATTATACATTCTTTACATCAATATACAAGAAATATGTAAGGTCTATTATTACAGCTACTGTATGCTGATGATACTCAACTCTATATTTCAATTGAGCCTCATGACCAGGACACTTTACGTGTGTATCTTCCATCAATAATTGCATGAACAGCAGCTTTAAGATGTAAATTATTTTATGCTCCTCTAAAACAAACATAGATAAACCAGATCAAATCTGGTAAGAAGTAAGTAAGAAATGTCGGGATCATTGTGGTAACATCTTACTGAAGGTTTATTTGATCTGATTTAAGCCTTTTTTCTTGTTACCATCCATCTTTTGTCAGTGTAATCCCTTCATTTTTTTTTTTGCATCTGCATCTTCGGTTATTTTGATCTTTCCTTCAGGTTTATTCTGAGTTCACTTCTCTTCAGTTTGTTTATGCTTCCACAGTCAGAAATACATTTTCTTTCACGGTTATAAAAATGACACAAAATTGAATCTGCCTCTGAGATGAAATGATTGTGCCTGCCCTTTTCACATCTATTGGTGTTGCGCTGAATTTACGAATTTTCTGCATTAAAATGCGAGCCGAGTTTGTATTGTTTATCCGATGAATTACATCAGACAGACTGTGATAAGTCTCTTTACTCAACAAAATATGAAGAAACTGAAAAGGACATACACCTCATGAACTTGCTGTAGCCTATTTCCAGGCTTCCTCCATTAAGTAAGCTTAAAGACAAACATTATATGATGTCACAGTTCATCACACCAGTTAATCTTGCATGAAAAATGACGGGATTTTAGATCTGTTGCACTGCAGACTCGGTACACTTTGTCTAAACTGTCAGCCTTAGAGCCTTGGAGAAAAAAACATGAAAGCCGTAAGTGGCTCAGCTGTAAACCTATTCAACAACACACCTTTGAGGCTTTGCCAAAAGCCTGAATGTTTCCCCTCAAGCATCCCTCTCTGTCGTCTCTCCAAGACCTGCAGCGGTGGCAACGTAGGCAGGAAACAAACGCTCTTGTCTTTGCAGAGTCCCTTTGGAGGTGAAGTACGCATTACGATACAAACAGTCCTCAGCACCTTAAGAGGCTGCTAAACAAGCAACAAAGTTCTTTCGTTTTTTTCCCCCCCTTTAAAGCCTCCTCTGCCTCTGTTTGCTTCTGGTTCTCTGTCCCCCTCCCCCTCCTCCTCTGATGTGATGTATTTACCTGAGGGACTTCTTTCCTGATCACTTGAGCCTCCTAGAAAACAAGTGACCATGGATGGTGGATATCCGACCTCTCGAGAAGGAACAGAAGGCCAAACAGACTTGAGACTAAAGCCAAAGCTTTACATTCTATGTATCGCAGCCCAGAGAGAACTTACCCAGAGAGATGCACGTCCATATGTAGAACTTTGAAGCCAGTTTTCTAAGAAAGCACATACATTTTGACCACCTTCTCCATTTGTGGACTTTAGGAATAGTATGTGATAGATAGTCCTTATTGTCCCGGGAGGGATATTTGTTTTCATATTTTGCTTATGCTCATATCTCACAAGAAAAACATACATGAAGCGAATATGATAGACATATGGTCGAGACCATAAACACCAAAAAACGCCATATAGGTCGTCTGTGCAAGCTGCTTATTACGACCCGTATTTACATTTGTTGCTTGGTGGCGACCTCTAGTGGCCGTAGTAATTATGGACCTAACTATGCCACGTACTTATGTCACATACTTATGTCCCTAACCAACCTACTCATTTTAACCCAAACCATGATCTTTTTCTCAACCTAACCAAGTAATTTTGTTGCCTAAACAACCTGTTTCATGTTAACCATGTGCTGATAATTTCACGTTAAGTTGAACGGTCAGGTTTTCAAAACTTCAAGCGTGCAGCTATTTCACAACATTAAATAGAACTGTCATTTTGGGAGTCATTGGCAAACTGCCTAATCTGTCATTTAGGTATGAGGACGTGTTGTATGGTAATATACACACATCCTATTATTATTATTACTATTATTATATTCAAGCCCTTTATTCCCACATAGGCTTTTACTTGCATAATCATCTACACACTTTTGAGTTGATTTTATTTTATTTTGTCACACACAAAAACATATTGTTCCTTTTCCATGTTTTACCATCCACCTAATACAATTGTTCAACTTTTCTGGTGAGTCTTGACTTTCCCTCGAAACCATCATTAAGTTATTAGTTGCATTTGAAGCAGGAAGTTTTACGTCAAATTACAGTAATGATGTTAAATAAATCAGAGAATGCAAAGGAAACTTTGGTTGTGGTCTTGACCGGTCTTGAAATATAATCCGGAGTCGTCTTTGTCTGAGACCGAGACAAGACCGAGTAAAAATGTGGACGATTCCAAGACCTTCGAAAAGTGGTCTTGTGACCAAGACCGATCACGAGTACTGCAACACTGCAGAATGGGCCATGTGTAGCCTAGAATTTTGTCTTTATTCATCCAAGCTTGAACATCTCTGTCACTTAGTCCTTAATAAATGGAAAGTTTTGTGCTTACAGTTTTGAAAATGTATGTTTGAATAATTAAATAGCAGCATGTCTTTCCACAGTCAACGTTAAGGTAACTGTGAATAGTCCACAGACCTCTTTTTTTTATCATAGAGATAAAAAAAAAAAAAAAGATTATGTAAGTCAAAATAAATAGTGGGCGCCTCAGGTTAGAGGTTTTCTGGGCAAGACCAACTGGTAAGAGGCCCCGGGTTAGATCCAGAACACGCTGGAGAGATGATATATCTCGTCCAGCCTGGGAACACCTCGGGATCCCAGAAAGAGCTGGAAAGCTTTGCTGGAGAGAGGGATGTCTGGAATACGCCGCTTAGCCTGCTGCCCCTGAGACCCGGCCCAAGATAAGTGGATGGATGGAAAATAGTTATGTAACTTCCATTATGCAAGTTAACATGCATACTTGGTCAGCATCTGTACCCTTGTATAAAACTGCAAACCCCATTAAAACTACTGCAACACGTGGCTTTCTTCTTATAAAGCACAGTACTGATGAAAGCTGGACAAATGTATTAATCAAAACCAGTTCTTCACTCATCTCGGATGGATTGTGTCTAATGTTTAAGCTCCGCCTCTCATCTCTCCAGCGCTCTGCTCTAAGTGCATCGTGACTAACAAACCACACTAATGAACATTTCCCTCTCTGAGACTCTCCTTCAATAAACACGCAGCATCATTAATCTTTAGCTCTGTGCATTGATCCAGTCAGGGGCTTTGAAGGTTTGTAATGTTTGTGTGTGTGTGTGTGTGTGTGTGTGTGTGTGTGTGTGTGCGCACGTGTAGTGAAACACATAATCTTGCCGCCTTCTTCTCTTCATTTCTAAGTTAATTAAGAATTTAAAATCATTCAAGAAAATAAAAAATATTGAATAAAGTATGCCTCCTTTTTAAAATGTAAGTTAGTTTTGTAAAGATTTTCTCAAACCTGATGAATGCTGGCCTGAGATTTGATATACGTTCAGAATCACGACTTCAGTAGGAGGCCCGTGTTGTTCTATTTCTGCTGCATGTCTACAGTAAGCAATCTGTATATAGCCTGCTACAGTGGTTCCCAGACTGAGGGGTGCAAGTCATCACATAAATAAATAAACATAAATAAATGATGCATGGTTCTGGACTTGTGTAATTCTTGCAGAGGGTTTTGTTTATTCCCAGGGAGTTGGTAAACTGAAGATGTATGCTGCACTCTATATAACTCCCTTTCCTTATTAAGTTCTAGTTTTTTTCAGTAAGATATCGCACACTGAAGTTGCAGTTCTGTAATAATTACAGGCATGTTTCAAATAAAGGAAAGCAAAGGACATGTCTAAATGTGGTCATATTAGTGGATTTCTGGACAAGGGAGGACTTGAAAGTATTTTTATGAACAAAAGAGGGGCCCTGTGGAAAAAGTTTAGGAACCACTGGCCCTATATATTTATAGGCTATGTGTAGCCATATATACTGTATATATTCTGCATCTTGAAAACAGGCCACTTGTAAATAAAAGCACATGCGTGTGATGGTGAAGATCCCTGGACTCAACACACCTCCGGCTGGGAGTGCAGGAGGGAGATGACACACAGCTGCTAATCAGCAGCGATGAGATTACGCTGCATTTAGACGGCCCTTGTCAACTCTTAAAGTCACGGGAACACTTGAAAATTACCAAGTGTTTGTGTTCAGGTGTTGTAATTAAAATCCCACTCAAAGTGTAAATAACTGACACTCCACTGCCTTGTGTGTGAGCCTCATATTTTTTAGACCAAATGCATCAATTCAATTCAATTCAATTAAAAAAACTTTATTTGTCCCCAGGGGGCAATTGAAGGCACATAGAGCAGCAGTATTACACAGAATGTTCCATTTCAAAGCAGCGTCCTATTATCTGTTTTTTGGAGGACAAAACATGTGTTTGCTTTGCAGGTCAGTTGTTTAATGAAGCACTCCAGCGGTCACGGTCATATAAGTCAGAGAGTGTCATGTAACCACTATTTGTTTTCAGGTGGTGATGAGTCCGTGGTAAATAATTAATGTCAAAGCTGCAGGAGGATGTAAGTGATACAAGACTCTTCTGTTTCTACTGTTTGTTCTTGTTATCAGCCAGTGCGTGATGTTAATCAGTGGGTGTTACAGAGAAATGTTACAGATAAATGGAAGTTATGGAAGCTCCGATACTATGCTGATGACACTGTGATTATAATGGATGACGCAGAGGTTGAGAACCCACCTGGGTCCGGTTTCACAAAGATAGAATTCAACCCCATTTACACCTGGTATTAAAATGTGATCTGTATCTGGATTGTTATCTGGATAAGGAAAAATGCATTTTAATGCAAGGTGCAAATGAGTTGTGATCGGATTGTGATCAGATCAGATGGAGGTAGTCCGGCTCGCATTGTGTTTGGAGCTTAGGTAGGCAATCCGTACAACACGTGGACATCCGTAGCCATGCCACGTCTTCATTCTGCTCTGACCTCCGACCCACAAATACAGCAAATAACACTGAGGACAGAGATCCCATCTCAATGAGGAGGAAACAGCATTACAAGGACATTTAACTGAGGAAAATTTAGGGCTTTTTTTTTAACTTTATGGCAGTGGTTCCCAACCTTTTTCCTTCAGGGACCCCTTTTCTTTCATTGAGTAAACTGACGATCTCTGACTAAAGCCGGAGATATACTTGTTTTTCACTATGTGAGCGCATGACGCTTTTGTCTGTTTTGTCTGTTATTGTGTATTTAGTCAGAAATCAACTCTTCACAATGTCTAATCGAACGGGTGGTTAAACAGCAAGTATATCAATGCATAACAATAACTGATAAACTGAACAATTAACCCAAATAATGAACATAATAACTGCAGGACGTTTGTGTAAAATGAGTGATGTGGATGAATTTCGAGCAGATTATTTCCTGTGAATATAAATAAGTTTTCCTGTTATTTCAGGAACTTTTCATACAATTCTCTGTATTATGTTGTTTTTTAACAATCATACATACTTAATAGTACCCTTATCCTGTGTTTTTTTTTTAAAGTTTATAGTTTGAAAAATAACAATTTCATTTAGTTTTCTTCACAGAAATGAATTAAATGATATGGCCCAATGGATGCATTTAAAAAATAATAATAAAAGAAGTTGTCTTACGCCCCTTGAAATCAAGAAAGCCTCGCGACCCTCTGTGAAGCTTTGGCGACCCCTAGTGGGAGCCGGGACCCCCAGGTTGGGAACCACTGCACACATGCGCGACATTAACATTGGTGATTATCTGCCTCCCATTCACTGTGACCTGAGGGGCAAATAAAAGTTTTAAAACTGCTTCCAAGACTAAAGCCTTTATGAGTTGAGGGGACTGCCCCTGAATGTAACATTAGTTTTAATTTCTTTGAGGCTCGATCGTCTCATCATTTGGGGCAGAGGAGCATTTTCTCCAGAGCCTCCAAACTCTGAGTTGGACACATTTAAAACAATATGTTTTACACTTTAACGATGACGTGAAAGAGAGAAGAAACAATCTGCGGATTGCATTTAATAACCTGAAAACCGGTTTAAATGTGGCACCAAATTATAACTGAGATGTCTTGTGTCATTATGCAAAATCTGGACATTAATCTTTCTCATCTTAAAAGTCCAAAATGGTAAAACAAAGCTCCTTGATATGAATGAATGAAATATTTCGAACATGTAAAAAAAATACCAAAAAAAATGCAAAAAAGTGTTGAACATAAAAACAATCAAAAGAATATTAAAACAAAATATATTAATCAATCTACCTGTTCAAGAAACTCCATAAATCATAATTCAAGCAATACAAATTTAAATTATTTACATTTTTAGTCATTCCTACCCCTTAGTCAACTCATCTTAAATTACATATATTATACAAAATTTACAAAAAAAAACAAAAAAACTTTTCCTATCCTATACAACTATCCCTATTTTATTTACAACCCCAAAAAACATATAAATATAAGCCGCTATCCCAATTTAATGTACAACCCAAAAACCATAGAAATATAAACATATGTCCCAATACAATTATTGATAATTATAAACAAACATCCCTTTTCAATGTGCAACCCAAAAATCCACCCAGTGTTGGTACCATCAGTTATTTAACACCCATCCTCGTCCTTATATCTATTTATAAAAAAAAAATTGTAAATTTTTTAAAACTGATTTATGTTTGATTTACAATCATGTGTTGACATTCGACCTTTAACACGACACATTCGCTGGTTTATGAAGACTGATGAAATTAAATTAATTGTGTTAGAATCGTGATTTAAAGACACGTCAGAAACAGAAACTGTGTGTGGGTGTGTGTGTGTGTGTGTGTGTGTGTGTGTGTGTGTGTGTGTGTGTGTATTAACCAGGAAAGTATTTTGACCTTTTCCTCCTCATGAACTCTGTCAGAATCATTAGAGCGAGCGGAGCTGAGCGGTGTGGACGAGCATCTGCGGTTGTTTGTGTGTGTGTGTGTTTTTCTCCAGAAAGGTTGCGATTCAGTGTACAAATTTAATCATCAGAGGAGTTCTTGTTTGTTAATATCCTGCAATTATTGTAATTAGCTTTGTCATGAGAGCAATGACAAACAGAAAGAGATACAGACAGAAAATATGGTGATTATATACAGCTGCTATAAACACTGTCATGCTAAACTCTCAGCTACAGGAAACATCACCATAATGTTTATTCCCATATCGCATTCAGTCACTGCGAACGATGCAGTAATGCTGTTGATTTGAGGCTTATATGATGCATAAATAGATTGTCAGCCTGAGGGCAGAAACACGCTCGAGTAGAATATGTTCTGATGCAACAATTGTTTTAAACGTCACATTGTGCAGTAAGTGTCAAGCAGCTCATCAAAACAGAATACACACATCTGCTCTGAGGTTGAGTCTTCAACATTTTGACTTATTTATTCATTTATTTGTAGGTTCTGCGCCGTCAATAACGCCCCTTGGGAATCGGAAATGAACGGAGAGGTTCCAGACTAATACGCATTTGCAAATTAGTCCGGCGATGCCAGACTTTAAAAAAAAAAAAAAGGCATTACATTGAAACAAAGACGACGTGCGTAGCCTCATATTTCATTCTTTGTTTGCAACTCCAAGAAACTTGCAGCAAAGGTGTCGACGCCGAGCAGGAGGCTGGTGAATTATTACACAGGCAGGACACATTTCAGCCCTCAGCATCGAGCGCTGCTGTGGCAGAGCCGCATGGATCCTCCGTTTCAAACTGCTTCCTTCCCTCCGAGGCAGAAGTCCCACTCAGACAGGGGAGGTTGCATCCTGAGTTAATAAAACATGGAAAAAGCAGAAGGGGGAAAAAAAAAAGAAAATCCTCAGAAAGAGATCCAAGAAGTCTGCCTGCACTCTGAGGGTAAAGAGCTGGCTTTCAACCTGATGATGCATACGTTCTTTACAAAGTTTTTTTTGGGGGGACTGGGATTAAAAAACTTAAATGTTGCTCCAGGTCTCAGTCTTATTAAAGGGAGGCAGTCCTGGTGTGGAGTTAGCACGGGCCGGTGGCTCATTATGGGTCCTGGTACCACAGTTATGTAACTGTTGTTGTACAGAGATTAATTTCACTCCTCAGCAGAGGCTCATTCAAATGTTCAGTCTTCATTATGTGTAATTAGTTATAAAATGATACGTGTGACAACATGTGCTGATTATTTACTGGCTTTTCATAACATAACTCATTCTCTGTTGGTCGCAATTACTATTTTATTTTATTTACACATATGCAAGAAAACACAAATCAATAAACACAGACAACAGAAATGTGAAGGAGAGGTGCAAAAAAATGCATACCATAATCCATTATAAAAGGACAGGAAACAAATTAAAATTAAAATCGAAATGATGTGAAACACACTAACAGTCGTACATATACACAAGTGCAACAATTCAATTAAAATGACTAATTATGAGTCAGCAATTTACACAGATAATCCATAAGGATAACATTGTGGAGATAAAAACAATCCTTTAACAGCTTTCTTGAATTGTACAGGAGCGAATTTTAAAATATCACCGGCACATGTTTTTAAAATGGAAGACAGAAGTTGGGATTTTAATGCAATCCCAGTGTTTTTTTACTAACTATACATGAGTCGTTTTTTTTGCCTAAACCTAATGAAGTTGTCCCATTTCACAACATTAATCACAACGATAATGACATGCATGCGTTTTAAAACGGGCGGAAAACACGTATGATATCAAACAAACTGTGCATACATTTTCATATGATATTATACGACCCATTCTTGAGAATACATTGCAAATCTTAGTGTATGAAACACCACAACACTGTATGTTTGGGGTTTATGAACGTCACTGTTCTGATCATTATACGTCACGTGTTTAATTACGATTCAAAGATAGAAGTTCATCATTCACAGTTTTATTTTGAGACGTGTGTGAAGTGTTTTGGTGGTTTGAATGAGTTTTGAAGGTGAAATTAACTGTTTTGCCAAAATGCATGTTGGTAACGCAGACTTTTGAAAAAGTGGCGTTAGCAATAAAAAAAAATAAAAAAAAACTGTACTCCATCTGTTGCATGTCAGTTGGCTGAGTATCATTCTGGTTTTCTACTAACACTTCTTGGTTGTTGACAGGAATGTGTCTGCAGCGTTTCAGCTCTCCACCTGCAGCAGCTGCTCTGTCCTTTCACCCTCTGTGTGTGTGTGTGTGTGTGTGCGGGGGTGTGTGTGTGTGCGTGTGTGCATGCATGTATGCGTGTGCGTGTGTCACAGGCAGGTGGCAAGAAAATGTCAGCGATGGCTGTGTCTGTGTGTGCTCACATGTCAGTGAAAAAGAGAAGAATATTTTGTGAAAAGGGCATTTTTAAAGGCCAGAAGTACAGTCTAACTTCTCCACTCTTCCTGTCGAGTTGACACACGCACACGCATGCACACACGCGCACACACACACACACACACACACACACACACACAGCCTTGCTTAAAGTAGAAATATGAACACCACAGCTGAGGTCCATGGAAAAATGACATATAGGACATATTGTAGGAACAAACAACCTGTATGTGTCCATGTGGTTTGGAGGACTTGTTGAGAAAACAAAGTTAGACCTTCCAAAACAACAATAAAAGAAATCCCTCTTGCAGCTGAGCCAGGATTACGTCCATTGTTGTGTTGTTTTGTGTCTTCCTGGCAGCCAGTTTGTGCAACAAATTCTACATGTGACAGGAATGGAGAATCCTGCAGCCACATTACAGCAAAAGTACAGTTCTTCTTATCTTGTACAATAATTAATTAAACGTTAAATTAAAAGTATTTTTCATTTTGAAAGATTATGTTGCTTCAGGGTAAAAAATCACTTAAATTTGTAGAAAAAAACAAACAGAGCAAGTTATACCCTCTGTGACACACACACACACACGCATGCATGCACGCACACACACACACACACCTTAAAACTACTCAGTTTTATGTAAAGTGTTGAAGTTGAGATACAGCGTGTTCACTTTCTCTTACTAAAAGTCCAAACTGCTGTTGCAGCATTTATGAACACCGCTGCTTTCCTGATACGAAAAACTGCTGCTGCATCATTTAATTTGAATAAAGTTTTTTTTATTTATTAGGAAGACATCTCAGCAAATATGCAGCTGTCCGCAGGCACTCTGATGTGGTTTTTATCAGAGTTTGTGCTGAATACAACAGACTGCTCCCCACACAGTAATCCTGTCCAGTGTCTGTGCATTGTAATGCATCATTTCTATAATAATCTGTTGAGTATTGCAGGTGTGTCTTTGCATTGTAATGAATACATGTTTTTGTGTTTTCTTTGCTTGAATGTGTGCATGCACACAGCATATGAATATTTAAAGAGTGTGTGTGTGTGTGTGTGTGTGTGTGTGTGTGTGTGTTTGCAAGCAGAAAGGGGAGATGAAAGAAATATCAGCTGCCAACAAATACCATGCTGATTTTGCCGTCCTCCTCTCGGTACGTGGGCATGTTTTCTCTGTGATCGGCTGTTTAAAGTTTCTCTGCAGTTAAGTCCATTGTGGAAAACGACCGTGAGAGAAAGGCAGAAATTACAGATGAAACTCAAGTGATTCCATGTGATGATCCTGTGTGTTTGTGAGGCCCTGAAAAGGCAGATGATTGCAGTTCAGGTAAATCCAGGACTGAAAGACTGAAAAGACTGAGGAGAGTCACTGTTGTTGCAAAAAAACAAAAAAAACAACAGATGTCGGTGGAAGAACAGCATCCATGTATGTTCACTTATGTGCAGCCCGGAGAAGCATAATGCAGAGTTCAGACCAGGCATCAATAAATTCAGTCACGCGAATGAATTACATATAAAGTCAATGTAAAGATATGATTACTCGCGACTTCCGGTCAGGCAGCGCGAATGACGCTGAACTTCCGCGCCAAGCGTCGGGACTACTCGTGCAAATGACGCGATGAAAACAGAAGATTCCAGCATCTAAACTCGTGCAAATTAAGCGAGTAGATTAATTTATTCGCACCCGGTCTGAACGCAGAGTAATTCTAGCTTTATGCTCTGGCGCTGTGGACAACATGCATATAAACAGGACTGTCCTCCACCAAAAAAACGACGGCATAGTTCGTCTGTACAAGCATCAGTTCAGACCCACATTTAGGTTTTTTGTTTGCCCTCTAGTGGTCGTAGTAATTATGACGAGAGCAAAGCAGGAAGTCATGTAACGCAGTATTAAGTCGGTCTGATGGTCTTACCAAACAGTGTGGGGATAAAGCCTTACTTCCTGGCCACACAGGAAGTCTGTGTCCATGTTTTGTTCTTCACTACAGGAAACAAACAACAACCTCCGAGTTATAAACCTACACGCTGCAAATGACAAGTTTTGAAGATTTAGATCGTGCAATGAGGCAGACCTGCTCTGTTCTTTCAGTAAAAGATCTACAAAGAATGTTTACATCATTTTTGTGCAAAAAACAGGTTCCCTCTCGACACAGTTTTGCAGAGGCACCGTCGAGGCGTGGCGTCGCCCAGGATGACTGTGATTGGTTTAAGGAAATACAAATAAGACTTTTTAAGAGAAATAAGAGTTTTTCACTATCCAGGAGTGAAAGCATTCAAATCAGACTTTCCCCCAGCAGCACTGTGGAGATAAGTCTGGCTACACAAGACTAGTTCAGGACCAGAAGTCCCTGTTTCTGCTGGTTTTCTTGTGTGTATGTGATTTCCTAACAACATGTGCCTCTAAGCTCGTCCATGGTGTCGAAATTCTCATTTCAAGCACACGACATGATCATCATCTGAACAGCAGAAGGATGAAATCCTGTCAGATTATTTGCATGCTGCGAAAAAGATGCAACTTCAGTTTGTGAATTTTGTGTTTTTAAGCTTCACTTGATACAATCATTCGACCCACATTTCTAATAAAACTCTTCATAATATTAGAATACAATTTTGGAGTCATTTTGCAGATGCTGAGAGATGCTGTTTATTTGTACCCCAGGCATAAAGCTTTGTTGCTTTCATCTGCCTGCTCCATAATGTACAGATCATTTGTGCAGAGTACACACACAAACACTTGCATTCGTCTGAAGAGTCTTAACAAAATGCCTTTCACGTCCCCTCACCTCAGCCTGAACTTAACCCTCGAAAAACCCTTTGAAGAGGCAAGGACGGGGCAGACAGTCCTGCACTGTCGAGGTCTAAAACTTAAATTGGTCCTCACAAAGATAGAAGTTCAAGAACACATGCATGCACATACACACAAACATTTAAGCTGCTTTGATTTATCCTCTTTCCCCGAGAGTCTATCCTAATTATATAAAATGAGTACTATATATTTACACTGATTGCAACTCCCTTGAACTTATTTTAACTTCCAAATATGCCCTCAAATTACCGTAAAAAGCCTCTAATTGCCTTTTCCTTTGTCTCTCTCACTTACTGCATTTGAATTGACCTAGTTAATTATCTATCCCTCTTTTAAAATCGCTCACTCGCTAAATACTCTGTTTTATACTCTCGGCTCCATGATTCTGACTCAGATAACTCATTTCTAAATAGGTTTGGTCCAAAATTTGACAAGAGTTTGACTAAATCTTTTACAAAATTCCCAAAGAGCCAAAATTATTATTTAAATTGGATTCTGAACAACAGCTACTTTATCTGGTAAACTTAGTTTCAATGATTCAAAATGACCAAAACGCATTTCTCTCGTTACCCTCTGCAGTAGCAGAGCGAGCGCAGAGACTGAGGGTTGTTTAGTTAAATATTTCAGTCAAGTCTGCCTGACTCATTGATCCTTTATCTGACTGAGGTTTAGATCTATGGCCTCAACCATGGCTCTGAAATATCGGTAGTCTAAATGTGCTGTGCATTGATAAATCCATGGTGCTGTCCGTGATGCTTTGTAATTGACGACTTTTGCTCTCAGTCCTCCACATCAGTCAGTTTAATCTCTGAATCATAGCTCATATATCAGCTTAATTTATCACGGGAGTGCAAAAAAAATGGACAAAACGCCTACTGCATATCAGGAAAACCGACAATTTAAGTCTTTTAAAAAAAACGCTTGAAAGTTACCATTTTTCTGGCAGTCTAGAAAAAAAAAAGAAAGGCTCATATGTGTAGAAATCTTTTTAAATAAACCAGACATATAAGGGCTGAAGAGACTGCAGAGAGCTGCTGTGTATTTACTGTGTGTGTGTGTGTGTGTGTGTGTGGATGCAGTTCTAATATTAGGTGGCCTGGTGAAGACCGTCTGTCCTGGATCTCAGACTCTGACAGCTGTGATGAAGGTCAGAGTTATTGGACAGATGGATGCTTCTGGAGCCGCTGACGAGTTGTTGCTTCTGGATTCAGTCACGTTCTGCGGGTAAAAAGAGACATGTCATGTGATAATAAAACTGTACAGTGAAACCATCATTAGATGCTGTAAAATGCTTGTATTTGCTCTGTGGGCTTCACCTGCAGATTAGCACTTTTATTGGCCTGTTACGTGTGAGTCAGCGAGTGGTGATAGTTAATCAATCAAGTGCTGGCTCCTGCATCCCTGACACTTTGTCTGACAAACAGGAAAGCTTTATTTTGTTCCATGTTTAGTAAAAAGTGCCCAAACTATAATGGTTAAGATCATTTTACTGGACAGCAGAAATGCAAATAATCAGAATAAAAGGCAACACATTGGTATTCCCTGCAGCTTTTCTTACCCTGTCTTTCCAACTCTTAAATTTTTTACACATATTTCCTCTTTTTCTCTGCTCCCAGTGCTCATCTTATATTAATCCCTTCTCACTTTCCATCCTTTCCTCCCCAGTTTGATTCCCACCCTCTCTGTCCGTCCCTCAGGCGGATCGCAGCGCTGCTGTCAGACGTTATCATCAGATGGCTGGCTGCGTTCTCGTCCCTCGGCATGTTTAATCACAAATTCTCTGTCACTTTCTCTTTGTTTCTTTTTTCCATGAATCATTTCCTGCCATCCCTTTATCATTTTACTCTGTCTACATTCTGTCTTCATCTCTCTCTGCTCACATTTCACATTTTCTGCTCCACTCCATCTCTGCTGTTCTCTGAGTTTTGTTGTATATTGATGAAAAGACGACATTCTTCCATCTTTCTTTTAGACTTTTCTAACAATCCCTGAAGTGCCATCTAATTTTTCTTTCTTTTACTTCCTTGAATCTAAGTTTCTTCCAGTTAACCCTCTGAGACCCACACACACACAGTTTTGTATTTTTAGGGGGGGGGGGGGGG
>JAOVVB010233692.1:0-10100 GCA_028570985.1 Heterobranchus longifilis
ACACACACACACACACACACACACACACACACACACACACACACACACACACACACACACACACACACACAGATTCACTTTCTGTCATTCTACTTTTTATTTCCCCTTTTGTTTTGGTTTATTGGAGTCTATTTCTCCCCCCCTTGTCTTGTGCTGTGTGTTTTGTACTGTAAAATGCCTGTCTGTCCCTGTCTAACAGTGAAGGGAGGAGATGAGGAGTGTGCTGTCGTTTATCCTCCCAACGGTGAGTCTGCAATTTGACATTCAGTGTATTATTTTATACAGACATTTTCTCACTTATTCATATATTATTGTGGTTATCTGTGAAAGCTGTGTATGAAACTGCACTGACTGAAAAATTTAATTTGCACAGGTGTAATCCCTTTTCATGGGTTTTCTATGTATGGTGAGTATATTTTGCGGTCTCACCAAAATTGCAGGAGGAACAATGCAAGAGCACGATTTAATTTTTGTGTGTGTGTGTGTGTGTGTGTCTCACAGTGGCACCTTTGTGTTTCTTGTACAACGAGCCGTCCAAGCTGTACAGTGTCTTCAGGGAAATGTACATCCGCTACTTCTTCAGATTACACTCCATCTCCTCCTCTCCCTCGGTAAACTCACTGATTTTTTTAAAATGTAAATGTCAAGATCTTAATGTTCTGTTTGCATGTTAACGTACATCTACCGTCATGCATGTGCTGAACGTGCGCACGCGTGCTCCTGCAGGGGATCGTGTCTTTGTGCCTGCAGTTTGAGCGGCTGCTCCAGACCCACCTGCCTCAGCTCTTCTACCACCTTCGACATATCGGGGCGCAGCCGTGAGTAACACACTGACTCATCCTCCTGTCTCTGTGGTCTACACGAGGCTTGGTCGGTATCTATTGCCGTTTTACTGGGGTTTACAGTAATACCATCATATACCGTGTATTGTGTGAAAAAACCTCTTAAATTGATGGATCCAAACTCCATTCAGAAAACAAGTATTTTATAAGTTGTTTACTTGTTGTCTTGTGGACAGACCTGACAAAGCATGAATTCAAACTTTTTACTAATCTTCATCATGATATAGTTATTTCACCATACATTTCAATCCCTTAATTGCAATTATATCACAGTAAAATCTGTTTATTTTGGGTTCATACCGCTGTAATAGCAGCCGCGCCATCATGCCCTCATCGATCCAAACTCCATTCAGAAAACAAGTATTTTAAAAGTTGTTTGCTTGTCATCTTGTGGACAGACATGACAAAGCATTAATTCTTACTTTTTACAAATCTACATCATGCTGTGGTCATTTCGGCGTATTTTTAAGCCGTTTATTGTAATTAAAAATCTGAATCTGAACCTCAAGTAGCGCTGGAACCGGCAGTCATCCCGACGTAACATTACTTCCTGAAGAAAGTAGTGAAATTCACCGAGCTGTGTGCTCCTCCAGGCATGGTTGATGAAAGAAACGTTTTAGGTGCCTACAGCTACGTATTAGCATGAGTGAGAGAGAATAAACACAAATGATAGCATCTCTGTATATGTTTAATAGAAAGAGGAGCATCTGTATCTTTGACGGTATTGAAATTCATACTGTCTGGATTTCTAAATACCCTGGTATACCATAATATCACACAAGCCTAGTGCCAACTGGTGCTTTTTTTTTTTTTTTTTTTAAAGATTATTCTTTTGGACATTTTATGCCTTTCTTTGATAGTGATAGTGGAGAGAGACAGGAGGGGGAAAGAGAGTAGGAGAATGCAGAAAATGGTCCGGCCAGCCAGGCATCAAACAGGGACTCGCTGCACTCGGCTATCGGGTCGCCCCAACTGATGCTTTTTTATTAGATTTTTTGTTATTATTACTAGGGATGCGACAATAATGGATTTCATCGTGGATCGCGATAAAAAACACAAGTTGATCGTGGTGAATTCCCATTATCGGGATAATCATGAATATCCTCAGAAATTTCACGAATTCACTGCACTTTACTACAGTGTCGTATGCAATAGAAATACTTGTTTCTTAAAAAAAAAAAAAGTCGTAATGTTTTGAGAAAAAAGTTGAAACACAGGACTTTCAGCCAGGAGACCAAAGTCAACGTTATTATTTATTTAAGTTAAAACAGCGACCGCCGCCTGTTTAAAACGGCGACCGTGCGACCGTTTCACAGCGTTAAAGGGAGCAGTTATATTTTGTAAGATATCATACAAACCCATTCATGAGAAGACGTTGCACATACACACATGTAGTATCAACAACAACTGGTTTACATGTTCATAATAACAATATTGGTATATCTATTTTTTTGTTTGTCTCATTTCATCTATATTCCTGTTTCTGTCTACACCTGTGTATGTGTTGTATGTCACCACCTCTATTTTCATACTGCTCTTTGTACCAATAAAATAAAATAAAATAAAAACAACAGTTAAATGACAGACTTAAAAGAGTGTAAATAACTATTTATCCACTCAACTGAAGGACTTCCTGCACATGTGCCTGCTCTATATGAAAAGAGATAACTTTTGTTATGGTAGGACACTATAAATAAAACTGAATAGAATTGTCGGCGGTGATAAACCTAAGAGACTAAGACTGCTTGTCTTTGTAGCATTTCTACCTTGTCAGATCCATACAAATCATATTTTCATCTTCTTTCCTTTACACAGCAGCACAAGTTGGCCACAAAATATTTATTTTCTTTCTTTTTGATACACTCCTTCTGTCTATTTCAATCCAGGTTGTTAAAACTAAATTATATATCTGCATTTAGCTGTTGTTTATATCGTTTAGGAGACACGTACACTGTGCACACACAAGCCTTATTTCTGTAATGAGCTGCTGCCATCTTGTGGTGAATTACTGGAATCACAATATCCCCATCAGGTTTTTATCCACAGTTCTAAACCTGTAACACAATACGCCTTTTGTAATGGTGCATAGATTTTTTAATGCATCCAGGTTATATTATATATGAATATGTGCTATGGCCTTCTTTTATTCTTGCTTTTTCTTTATTTTATGCAATTTTATGTGATTTATTTATTGTTTATTTGGGTTTTGTTGTGTTGTACTAAGCTATGTCTTTTTTCTGTGTTTTAAAAGTAACCTGGTAAAGGGACAGCAGATGGAAACTAGCCTCTATAATCTGGCATATTTACATTTCTTCAAATGCTCATTAATATGCATTGTCCCTCCCAAATAAACAATAAATAAAATAAATAAATAAACCCTGTATTACTATCAAACAATAAATACAGTTAAAAACAAAACAAATGAACCTATTCATGGAGCCTTAAGATGTGATGCTTTTGTCCCCAGGTTACGTATCGCCTTTAAGTGGATGGTGCGCGCCTTTTCTGGCTACCTGTCGACTGACCAGCTGCTGCTTCTCTGGGACAGAATCCTGGGATACGATTCACTGGAGGTAGTTGCAGGTAAGATATACTTTCACGTCACAATTATCCTTACGTTTTGCTTTGTTGGGACTTTTTTTGTAAACATTATGACTTTTTTCTCACAATATTATGACTTTTTTTCTCATAAAATTGTGACTTTCTGTAAATATTACACCTTTTTTCTGTAAATATTCTGACTTTTTTCTCATAAAATTGTGACTTTTTTTGTAAACATTACGACTTTTTTCTGTAAACATTACGACTTTTTTCTTGCAATATTATGAATTTTTTCTCATAAAATTGTGACTTTTTCTGTAAATATTACAGCTTTTTTCTTGCAATATTCTGACTTTTTTCACATAAAATTGAGACTTTTCCTGTAAACATTATGACTTTTTTCTGTGAACATTACGACTTTTTTCTTGCAATAGTATGACTTTTTCTCATAAAATTGTGACTTTTTTCTGTAAACATTATGACTTTTTTCTGTAAACATTATGACTTTTTTCTGTAAACATTACAGCTTTTTTCTGTAAACATTACAGCTTTTTTCTGTAAACATTACAGCTTTTTTCTTGCAATATTCAGATTTTTTCTCATAAAATTGCGACTTTTTCTGTAAACCTTACAACTTTTCTATAAACATTACAGCTTTTTTTTAGCTCTTCTTTATTGTGGGCAAAAGAAACCAAAACCAACACATTTCAGCTATGGTGTGGCTGCAGAAAATCAGAGAGTGTTTCCAGCTGCAAAGTCATTAGTATATAACTATAAAAGGTAATTGCCCATGACACAAAACATTTTGCAAAAGACTACATGTAAGAACCATTGGATGCAAATGTAATACATAATATAGAAAGTATTTTCAGAAATAAAGGAAGAAAAATGTACAAAAGAGTGCATGAGGGCACAAACTAACCAATAAATAGAAACAATTGTTTCTATAATGAGGACAAATAGCATAAATAGACAATAAATAAAGAGCTATGACCCCCTGAGAATCCAAAAGGGATACTTTAAATGCCTATAGAGAGCATAGACACAATGTATTTATAAGAAATATGTAGAATCTCAGAGCCTTTCCCCAAACATAACTGTATCTCAGGGTGATGGACGGTTTAAACCTTATAACAAAAAAACTGCGGGAAAAAAGTTGATTTACTGCTCTTATGTAATTTAGATTATTGTGATTTTTTTTAATGCTTTTCCATTACAGAAAAATTACATACACACTAAAAAAGTTTTTTAAAAAAACGATCAAAAAAAGATCTCACTCCTGAAAGTCGCTGTATTCCAGATGTATGCTGAATGTTTTATGTTCAATAAAAAAAGAAAATTACAAAGAAAAATGAATAAATGTGTAGAAAAATATTAGTAAAAATCTATTAGTGAAATTCAAATATAGTAATGATAAATAGAATATAAAGATACAATTTAAAAACGTGTCTGCTGTCTCCATTACACTGATGATGGCTCATAGTGGAAATATGTTCGGTTTTTTTTGTTTTTTTTTCCCCACAATAAAGAAGAGACTACTACTGCTTATCTGTGAGTGAAGATATACTTTACTCTGCAGTAACCGCCTGTACGGACACTAGTATAATCTTCCACATCCCTTGCTTTTCTTATATTTCTCTATCTTACCCCCCCCCCTCTTCTTTTCCCGCCCTCCACTTCTCTTCTATCACTTCTCCAGTCCTAGCAGCCGCTGTGTTCGCCTTCCGCTCCGAGAACCTGATGGAAGTGACGTCACTGGCCTCAGCTGAGGTATGTCTGTCTCACATTAGATTTGTGTGTGTGTGTGTGTGTGTGTGTGTGTTTGAGACTCCAGTCCTCTCCCAGTCCCCCACATACTCCTGCGAGGCTGTAAATAGCCGTTGATGACCAGCCAGTACCAGTAACCCAGTCTTCTGCATGCACATGTCTGAAGAAAATGGCTGGCTGGACACTTAAGAACCCCTCCCCCTCTTACCCCTCCCTGTGTACCATCCCGCCAACACTCCCCCAAAAGTCCTCTGCCTCCATATCCCAACACCACTTCCACCAAAAAGGAGCAAACTTGTTATTTCACAAAGACCAATGCCATCTTTCTGCACAGAATCGTGTTAATGCAGGGTTCCTGCGGATCCTTAAAAAGTCTTAAAAGGCATTAAATTCATTACTAAACATAAGGCTTTAATTGGTATTAAAATGTCTTAAATCAGTCTTTCAAAAATCTTAATGCAAAGTAGGATTTTCATTCATCATATGATATCATATTTATCTTTTTTTCTGTCTTGTAAAATCTCAAAATAATTAGTAACATCGGTTTTTTTTTTAAGAATTCACCGAATGCCTCTCGCATTAACGTGGAAATTCAACGATAATTTAACCAAGATTTCACAGCATGGCTGAAACCGGTACAAGGCAATCGGTGTATTTTATGCAAAACGTTTTTCAATCTCAGCACGATGGGAATAAAGGCAGTAGAATAACACACGCAGAGTGAGAAACACAAAATCACCAAGAAAACTCGGCAACAAACGTCAGGTATTTCCAAGTTCTGTTCTACCCTCGTCTCCGCCACGTTATATAATTATTACAATAAACATTTGGGCAAAATTGTCCCTAACCCTTAGTAATTGGTCAGTTCATGTTTTCTTTTTTTCTTTTTTGAATGTTGATTATTGTGAAATTTGTCTGAAATTTAATTCTGAAAACTTGCCTAAAGCAGTAGGAACTCTAATAATTTTAAATTCTGTCATACATACAGACAACCAGTTAAAGGGGACATATTATGCTCATTTTCAGGTTCATACTTGTATTTTGGGTTTCTGCTAGAACATGTTTACATGTTTTAATGTGTGAAAAACACTTTATTTCTCATACAGTCTGTCTGAATATACCTGTATTCACCCTCTGTCTAAAATGCTCCTGTCTCTTTAAGACGGCCTCCAGAAAAAGCCCAGTCTGCTCTGATTGGTCAGCGTTTCCCGGTCTTGCTTATCTGCGCCTTTGGCGTCTCTGTACCGTGTAATAACTGTAACAGCACTGTAGCGACACGTTCTACCTTTATACAGTGGTGGAATGAAAGTACATTTACTCAAGTACTGTAATTAAGTACAAATTTGAGATACTTGTACTTTACTTGAGTGTTTTCTTCTCATGCCACTTTCTACTTCTACTCCATTTCAGTGGGAAATATTTGTATGTTTTACATTATTCCTACAGCTTTAGTTACTAGTTACTTTACAAATGAAAAGATTATAAAATATAATATTTTGTTATAAATTAAACTACCCAACAATATACAGACCTACAAGCTCAGTTGAAATGATTAGCTTATTAATCAATTAGTTGATTGACAGAACTATTTTGATCATTTCAGTCATTTTTTATGTAAAAAAAAACAAATGTTGCAGCTGCTCAAATTGAGTACTTTTAATACTTTAAGTACATTTTCCTGATTATACTTGCATACTTTTACTTAAGTACCATTTTCAACGCAGGACTTTTACTTGTAACAGAGTATTTTTACAGTGTGGTACTTTTACTTAAGTAAAGGATCTGAATACTTCTTCCACCACTGCCTTTATATGGTATAGTTGTGACATCACAACTTTACAGAAGTCCTGACGGCTTGTTTAAAGGCACAGGTTCTGATTACAGGCTTTGTGCATTTCTCCGTGGATTGATACTTTCACAATATTTATATAGCACCTAGACCTGCTTTATAATCACAAAGACATGTAAATCTCACTTTTTACAATATGAGACCTTTAAATAAGTGCATCCTCTATTAGCTTCTGCACCGTCACTGGTTTTGCATGATTATAGTAATGTTATTCTTGTGCATGCCTGCACTGTATACCGCACCCGCTCCCATACTGTGGTCCCACTATCATATGACTGAAACCAAGAGTAAACCATACGATGACTCGCCTCACTCGCTCCCCTGAGGGTGAGGGGGTTAAACTACAATATGACGCATGGGGCGACAGACCGATCTGCTGGCCGGCACTATTTGCTTGCTCATTTACCACCTGCCCCGGCAGAGAGCACATATCATAACATACTGCTCCTTATCTTATATTTAGAACCTCAGGCCCAGCGTTGAAATATTAAACCCTCTCTCTAAACATGATAGGGTAACTAAATTTAATCTCCCACCCATCCCAAAAGGACAGGGTGGGGACTGGAGCGATAGCGAGGATTGTCGCTTCCCAAGGATCCTGCATCATCATCATCATGCATGTCGTTCTGTGTGGTTCTTTTTTTAAATCTTGAAATATGTCTCTTGAAAAAGGGGCGAGGGTGGGATTTGTAGCCCGTCTCATGGGCGATAAGATTGCGTTGGCGAGGACGGGTGTGCATTTAGATGATAAATCTTCATATTTGTGTTTTGTTTGACATGCACACTGCAGGCTGTCCTCGCTGACCTTTCAACCCTGAAGGTCATGCCGCTCATCCAGATCTTTCTATTTGCCACCGCCATCTGAGGAGCGCGGAACACTACAGGATATGAGTCGTGGTACGTACTGTACATACCACTTCTTGGAGTATAAAGAGACACTTTGCAAATGCCATAATCTCACCACAACACTATTAATCATCCGTCAAGAAACACCAGTGTGGGATATCAAGACATAATGAAGGAAAACCTACACGGGCATTACACACTCCATCTTGCACTAGCAAAAAGCCAAATCCCTCCTTAGCATGGATGCATCCAGGCATGGGACGATATCAACATTTTATGTGACAGTTATCTTGGCCATAATAATTGAGCTTCACGATATTATCCCGATAATCATCGAAATATGCTCTAACTCTTAAAACACACTGGAATCACTTTACCTTACATTTTGCTTTGTTGTGACTTTTTTTCTGTAAACATTACGACTTTTTTCTCGAAACATTGCGACTTTTTTCTTGAAACATGACAACTGACTTTTTTCTTGAAACATTCCAACTTTTCTCTCATAAAATTGTGAATTTTTTTCTCTAAACTTTACGACTTTTTTATCATAAAATTATCAGTTTTTTCTCGAAACATGACAACATTTTTTCTTGAAACATGATGATTTTTTTTCTCAATGAAAATGCAAAGAACAGGTCCACACACTGAAGCTAGCCAATACGCTCTTCCTCAGACTTTTTTTCTCAAAACATGACAACTTTTTTCTTGAAACATGCCAACTTTTTTCTCAAAACATTACAACTTTTCCCGAAACTTTATGACTTTTTTTAAATAAAATTATCCGTTTTTTTCTCAAAACATGACTCCTTTTTTTTCTCGAACCATTACGACTTTTTCCCCGAAACATTACAACTTTTTTTTCCGAAACATTACGACTTTTTTCTCGAAACATGACTTTTCTCGAACCATTACGACTTTTTCCCCGAAACATTACAACTTTTTTTCTGAAACATTGCAACTTTTTTCTCGAAACATGACTTTTCTCGAAACATTACGACTTTTTTCTCATAAAATTGTGAGTTTTTTCTTCTTAAAACACAACTTTTTTTTAAGAAACAAATATTTTTACTGCACCCCAGAAGGACACTGTAGTAAACTGCAGTCAATCTGCGATCCACGATAAAATCTATTTTTGTCCCATCCCTAGATGCATCATAAATAGTGAATACCAATCATGCTATTAGATATTATACAGTGTATAAGTAGCCTACAAACTATAGTAAGGTTAAGCTAACCTCCTTAAGCCATATGCTCTGCAGGAAAGATGATACGCACCGCAGTGCTCGGATAAGCTGAGAAGCTCATTAGGAGATGAGTTGCATGAATTGTATTGCGATATAGCAGCGTGCAAAAAGAGAACAACAAGCTTGGCTAATGAAGTGTTAATTAGCTCTCCTGCTTGTTAGAACACTATTAGATAATGCTGCTGCTGATGAATAAGGAGATTGGAAGCATTAATGTGTGTTGAGAGAAATAGACTGGATTAATATGTACCTTATATAATTAGAAGCTGCTGTGTATACATCTAATTTATTGTATTTATGAAAAAAATGCATATTACTCCTTAAAGGGACAGTTCACCCCAAATCAAAAATAGATTTTTTTCCTCTTTCCGTGCTATTTATCAATCTAGATTGTTCTTGTGTGAGCTGCAGAGTGTTGGAGATATCGGCCGTAAACTGTAGTAGAAAGAAAGTAGTTCCTACATGAAAGTGCTCACAACAAGGTATGTGGATTAACTTGAGTAACCAGGTCATGATCTTTGGAAAGAGACATTGCTGTTGAGTTTTTGAAATGTATTTTGTTTGTCGCTTTGAGCACCACAAGCAGACAGTGTTGGGGAGGGTTACTTTTAAAACGTATTCCACTAAGATTACTGAACACATGCCCTAACATGTCATTTGTAACGTATTCCATCAGATTACTCAAATTAACGTATTCTAAATACTTTGGATTACTTTTGGAATACTTCAAAATTTGTCTGGGTCTTATATTTCCAAAAACACATTACAACAAAAACAAACTAGAAGGGCCAAGGTCATGCCCCATCTCACAATGTTAAAAAAGCGAAAGAAACAAACAAACTGAAAACACAACCTCCTTGGTGGAGTTAGTAGTAAGTAATCCCTTCAAGTAATCTATTTTTAAATACAGTAACTGTATTCAGAATACCATCAATTTAAACTGTAACAGATACAGTTATAGTTACTCATATTTTGTATTTTAATGCTGCGTTCAAGACAACTCCCGAGTTG